>OVAP01002904.1:0-18049 GCA_900406295.1 Aurinia saxatilis
TATATATATATATATATATATGTTTTTCATATAAGAAGGTGAAAATAAATAATAAAATTCATAAGTCTCTTAATATATAATTGCAATGTTGATAATAATTTTCTGAAGACATGATTTATGTTTAACTGCATATTCCAGTCAATCGCACAATATACTCATTAGTACATACAAATTAAGGATGCCAAAATTGTTTATTACATCACTGTGAATACAAGGACACAAAAAAAAGGAAGAAGTTCTCACCATACTTTGATGTATTAGCTCATGGTAAACATCTGTACCATTATCACATCAATCTCCGATTTAGATTTTAGTGAACCGACTGATCATTCCAGTCGAAAGCATTCTGACAGTGGCTAACCGGTTGATCATTATGGAAGATATAATTCGAATTCCCACCCGAATCATGGTTCAATGATTGCTCAGCTCGGGACATTAAACCCGGGTTATGGTGAACTAGTTGATGATTCTGGTTCATAGAACTGGAATTCTGATGAACCAAATTATCATTCCGGTACAGAAACCCGGAGTTTTGGTTAACCGGAGGATGTCCATTACGGTACATCAAACCAAAATTCGGGTTATGGGATAAACTCGGTGGTCCGGCCATATAGAGTTGTGGAGCCAATGAAGGGAAAGACGGGCTAGTGTCTAGAGGGGACCAAGATGTAGAAGGTTGCTTACCTAACTGACGCCTGGAACCATCCCGATTCTTTCGACCATAAGTACGTGGAGCTGGTACATCGTGCTTGTGTTTTCCATCGTATGTAATGACCAGTAATTTCACATTTTCTGCTCCCCTCTCCACATGTTTATTCACTTTGCACCGATCATATGTGCACTTGTAATAACCTCTGCAAAAAACCATTTATACAAAACGATAAGACATTTGAACTGAGGTGTAAGTAAATATCACAAATTTATTAAAATAAAGAGAAAGAATAGATTACAAAGAAACAAACCTTGCATTTGGATTTCCTTTGACAACTTTTTCGCCATATTTTCTCCATTTATAACCATCATCAGGATTATCTTCTTCACACTCCATCTGAATTATGACTCTTTGTTGGTTAGTTTTTCTTGTAGCTCCAATCATAGTCGATGCCCTTTCATATCTCCTACTAAAAAATATATATATGTAGTTTAAATTTAAATTAATCAAAATGCTATTTTGTAGTACTATATAAATTTAAATTAATCAAAATGTTAGATATATTGATTACGATGTAATGTTTCTTCTTCTTTGCATGCACCTTATCCTTGGAATTCGAATCTTTGAAGATGATTCACCTATCTCTAATTCGCCAATATTAAGAATGTTGTGATCTTCGTCTTTGTTTTCATCTTCATCAACATCAATAATTAAGGGATTTTCATCGGTGTCTCCAGCTTCATAAACATCAATAATAATGTTAGAGAAATTTTTTTATAGAGAATAGAAACAAACTTTGTGGCATACAAAACAATCTTTATACCTCGTTGAGGTGGCATATGAACATGCATCGGTTGATCATTGTTGGATACTAAAGCTGTTGCATGGCCTTCATTGGTGGATAAAGGAATCTGAAAAGCAATAACAAACACACACAATAACAGTTAGGGTTAGGGTTTAGATAATTAAGATACTCTATCATATAACATCAGAATCTATTAGATGTAAACAAATAAGATACTCTATCATAAAGAAATGAACTTTTCCAAAACAATGTGATCAGAGAAATAATCATATTTTAAAAGGCAATCACATGATTATGTCACAAATTAAAAGCACATGTATAATTTCCATTTGAAAATAATTGTTCAATCATAGAGATTCATTAAATAGTTTATCACATGATTGTCCCAAATCAAAACACATATCCATCTAACTTATCATCATATGATTATGTCACAAATTAAAACACATATAATTTCATTTGAAATTAATTGTTCAGTCATAGAGATTCATATATTGTTGATCACATATGAAGATAAAAATGAATTAAAAGCAATCATATATTATACCTGTGATGAGCCAAACATCATGTTTGGTGATTGCAATAGTGCTGATGGATTGAATTCCAGAGAGATCGGGGCATTCGAAGAAGGAACAATCAGAGGGTCCTCAAAAAGAGAATTGAAAGGAGACATGATCTCTGTGTCGAATGTTGGAGGTGGAAACTGTGTACCTGAAGCCAATCTCTCAGTACAACCACCAGATCTTTGTTCGGGTTGATCACTTGGTATGTTGGATTGAGAGGAGATCTCAGTCACTGCATTTTGATCATTGTCACTTTGATTCAACATGTTAAATATCGTCTGTAGGCTATCAGGGCTCAACGGTGAATCCCAATGTGGAATCCCTTCCAAGAAATTTCCTTCAAAATCACTCATTTTCTTTTGAAAATGCCTTAAACACACACATAAACAAAACCACATATATTAGAAAACATAATCTTTGAAACTATAATGTCAGATTAAGGTTTACAATCAAATGAATGAATGATATATTGGTAAATAAATGAAGAAGCTAATCAAATATATAGATGTAAACTAAAGGTGAAGCTTTTCCTCTCTGGAAAAAGCTAGTTTAAAACACACTATAAACACAGATCTAAAATTATACAGTGCAAAACTGATGAAACTTTAAGATTGTAGAATTAAAATGAAATTAGTTAATTAATGAAAAAAGAGAGTAAATATCTAGATTCAAAAGGAGAAACCTTTTCTCTTTAGAGGAAGTCCGGCAAAAATAAAGAAGAAGTAGAAGACATCAAGAAGAAATGTGTGTTATATGAGGTAAATTATGTTCTTATATAATAAAAATATGTAGCAAAATATTTTGGTAACAATTTCAACCGGTCAAGGTAGCAGTCCAGGAGTTAGCAATGCTTAAGAAGATTTATAATGACTAATTATTCTACTTTCTTCTGGTTTTGCTGATAGTTTTTTGTTTTGGTTCGGTTCGATTAATTAAAATATACCGAAAAATCAGACCGAAACCACTTTTTTATTGATGAACAACAACACCCATAACAATAAGAATAAATGAGTTTAATCAAATTTTTTCTTTTAAAAATAAGAGTCAAAATTTCATTATTTAGTTTAATGCTTTTTATAAATATATAAATGCTGTCACATCTGTTAAAATTAATAGATGTTACTGATACAACGGAAGTAAATTAGAATGAGTATCATCGTGATTTTATATTTGTTAAATAAAATTATAAAAAATAACCATCGTTAATTGGTACCGTCAATATTTTCCCGTGTTCTTAAATTCAAAAGGTGTTTGATTTACATCATCAAATTGGTAAATGTTATTAATATAATGAACCTAAACTAGATTTAGTAACACCGTGATTTTATATACACCATTGCCAACAATATTATTAATGCTTTAGATGGTATTCATATAACGAAACTAAACTAGATTGTCGATATAAAAAAACCTAGATTGAATATCACCGTCATTTTATATCTATTAATATTTTACTTTAATTCAGTTTACCTAGTTTTCAATACCGATTTAGTGAACGTTATCAACTAATCTTAACTAGATAGAATATCACCGCGATTTTAGATTATTATCATTAACTAATAGTCTCAAATGTTAATGCTTTTATATTCGATCGGATTTGTATAGTTTGATTCCAATTCAAGAAAAAAAACATACTTGTGCTTCTTTTTGTTCTAACATCACTACTTATTACATCTTATGAAAATTAAACATTACTATTTTTCTTTTGAACTAATGGCCATGAAATTTAATTAAAAAATAATTAGATGATCATATCAATTCAATGTTGACGGTTCGACCGGTTTAATCTCGACCTTGTAACCCAAAACATATTGGTTAATTCTTGGTTTAGATAATAACTAATATGTTTAGTGGTTTTAAAAAATATGGAAGTAACATAAGTACAAAAAAATATGTTGACCGAAGAATATGACAAGCGTATTATATGTAGATAGTCATTAGTCATAAGTTATATCAGGTATGTTGATAATGCATTTGACCGTTAGTCTATCAAAACATTACCCCCACGACCATAAACTTAATAACTTATTTAGGACACCGTTTTAGGTGTAGCCATTATAAATCAATTTATTAGTTTTGACTAAGATAAAAATGGTATAAAAGAGATGTAAAAAAATGGTATAAAAGATTATATACAAGTAAAATTTCATTATTTTGTACGGGTTCAATTGGAATGGTCGTACCATTGGTACGTAGTTGAATTTGTAGATTTTGGATTTGATGGTGATGATAAATACTCTTAATAGTTCATATAACTCGTACGTATTAGAGATATGTTTATTTGTCAAATAATCATAATCTTGATTAATAATTTTCTTTTCTTTTTCTATCACAGTTGGATACAGCTCCAAATGATCACACATAAATGATTTTGTATAACGGAATAAAAATAAAAATAAAATGTTTTGCCGGTTCTGTATTTCAACGGACCAGAAAACTGTTTTACACCACCCTTTCTTCGCCACCTTCTATCCACTATGGCTTAGCATATCTGTCTTCAGGGGCGGACGGTTGTTCGGGATCTCTCACCGGTTCTCCGGAGTGTAGGTTCTCGGTGTTCGTATCGACCTAAAAAAATCTTTAGACCACCAAGCCTCATCTTGACATGTGTTTCCTTTGTAGTTTGTTTTGATAGTTTTAGTCTTTGGTCTCTTAGTCCAAAGACCCTTTATCTTGGGTTAATTGGTCGGTTTCTCAGCTTAAGCTTTTATGGTGGATGTTTATTTATACTTTAGTGTCTCTTAGGCTTGTGCTTGTGGTTTTAATTGTCTTTGGCTAGGTGGTTCTCTTATGGGTTTTAGCCTTCATCTCTCATCATCTGATTTGAGTTTCAACCTCATTCACAACCTCAAATTGGTTATGTCCAGTTTAGTTTGGGACTACAAACTATTTGGTAGTTTCACTCAAGTTTATTCCGTTATTGCTACAATAGGGTGGTTGCAACAATTACTTTCACAGGGAAGAGGCTGGCTTATCTTCATGATTCCCAGACTACATTGGTTTGAAGACATTGGATCCAAGCCAAGCGCATTTTATTTTCTTTTTGGTTTATATGTTTGTATGTGTCTTTGCTTGTAATTCCTCTTTTGGCTCCCCTAGAAGGGGCTCTGACTCCTGGAACCTCGAGCTTTGTTAGTCAAGTGTTCTAGACGTATGACTTCTCCTCTGTTTTGAGTTCATGGCTGTAATTCCGAAGTTTAATATTATGGTCAGATGACGGAAAAAAAGATGCTTTATTTGAATAAAAGTAAAATATTTTTGGCCTAATTAAAAGTACACTCACTCACAATAATACTAAAAGAATGTTACTCACTTGCTTTACCTTCTCCTCATATTTAATTGTAAGGAGTTTAATGTATCATCGTAAATACTCTTAGTAAATAAACCATAATGGAGAAAAAAAACTGATGACTGAAGTTTCAACTTCTCGGCGTCTTTATTTCCTATAATTATTTGAAATCTCAAGAATTATATAAGTAATGAGTTTAACAGTTTTTTATGATATACCCAATACATATTTGGAGAAAGAATCATACTTTTGTTTTAGGAATTTTGTACATCTTGTTAGCTTGTTCAGTCGTTCTATTTATTCTTATAGCAGACCTAGAGAATTCAAACAACATTTCATGAGTGGATATTTGAGGCAACAAAAGTGTTTGAGAAGATGACGTAAGTCTTGGTTAGATTATGAGAGAGAGAGAGAGAGAGAGAGAGAGAGAGAGAGAGAGAGAGATGGCTAACAAAAATGGTCATCAAAACAAATTATTATCCAACTGATGAGTACAAATGTTTTGTATACCATTACATATAAAATTACCAGAACAAACGAAAAAAAAAGAGATTACATCAAAAGTCTCACCCCAACCTTAGTCGCTGTTGTATCCCATTGTATTCATTTGTACCATCCATCATCACTGTATCAACATTTGGTTGAGCACTTTGATACATAAAGCTCGGATTCTTGTTAATCGCCTGGTCATTATGGTACATAAAACTTGGTCCCTGGTGATTAGGTTGATCATTTTGGTTAATAGATTGGTGAACCTGTGACAAAAACCTCAGGTTCTGGTTCACCAACTGATCATTTTGATTCGGGTTCATGTTCATAGAACCTGAACTCTGGTTTACCAGTTGAGCATTCGGGTGCATAACATCCAAATTCTGCTTGAGCGATAATTTTGGCAACTTAGAAAGACCAGTCTTAAAGAGTTGTGTCATATTCTTGTGTGGACCTACGGGTATACGAGGCGCCATAGGTAGAAAAGACCTAGAACTAGGTGGCCTACCTATGCGACGACCGGTTAGATCAGACGTCCTAGATGAATCTTGTGAATTCGGAGCTCTGTGCTTGTGTATCCCATGATACACAATTATAACGAGCTTCGCATTGAGTGCTCCTCTCTCCACAGTCTTCTTCACTTTACATCCATCATACGTACATTTGTAGTATTGCCTTTTATACGTACAAAAGTGATGGTTTTAACTTTTAATTAATAATTTAAAATGTGATAAAAAAAAAAAGAGAGTGAAGGAGCAACCTCGGATTTCCACTAACAGGCTTTGAACCGTATTTTCTCCAGCGAAAGCCATCATCTGGATGGTCATCTTCTGTTTCCATCTGAACTGTTATCGCATTTTCCATGCTTACTCTTATATCTCCTGTGTTGGATTTCTCACGTTTCCCAGAATATCTCCTGCAATAGTTTCTATATACGTAATTTTTGAAAAATCAATTATAAGATGTTGTATTATTAATTTATGATGTAAATGTTTTTATCGTACCTTTTCTTACGAAATTTTGAAGGTTCAGCGACTTCTGTTTGATTAAAATTAACAATGTTAATTACTAACTTGACTATATATATATATATAAACAACCTTGAGGCACAAGCAACATTGTTTACCTTGTTGAGGAGGTTGATTATCAGTAACAGCATTGTTACACACCATTAATGCTGCATGGTCTGCACCGGAACCTTGGACTGTCTCTGGAGGTCCATTATTGGTGACCAGCGATGGATAGATCTTGAGAATAGCAAAACACACCAATAACGATAGTGAGGGGCTATGGTTTAGATTTAAGGCTTTGTATTATATGAAAAATCTATATAATATTAGAATATATAATTACTAACTAACAAAATCAATTAGTTAAAAACAAAGGGGTCAGCTAAAATTATCAAATTTTTTTTAATAAAATGTTAAATTTTTATTCAAAAGCAGACTATTTGTTATACCCAAATGTATAAAACCAAACTACAATTAGCTCCATGTTCATGTGATGTTTGAAGCCCATTTATTGTGGGCATGACCTCAGAGTCCGGCCCTGACTTGTTAACCCTAGTTTCTCTCATTCTTAAAACTTGTCTTGTACCTTCTTTGGTAGGTTGGTGTTGAAATGAATTTTGTCAATGGTTGTTTCTGGCCGCTTGGTTCCTCTAGTTAGGGTCGTGACGGCTCTTCCTCTTGTCAGAAGCACGGCCGTCTCCGTCTCGCCTCTTTGTCCTCCCTCTGGTTAGGGAAGATGCAGTAATGGAGGCATCTACCTTGTCCCACCGTTATATAATATGCTCCTATGTTGATCGAGGGATTGACTATGGCTAGAGGTGCGGTGGAACGGCTTGAGAGTTATGACTATGACTATGAGGGTGAGGGTTCAAGTATTAACAACAAGGCAGAAGATCGTAGGTTCTTGGTTAAACTGATCAAATTTGACAAAGATTCAGAGCGTTGTGTCTTGAGGGAAGTGGCTTGGATCAAAGCTTTGGAAGAGCCAAGATCCTTTGCCAGTTTGGAGTTAGGTCAATCTATGAGCATTGTGTATGATGTACCATCGATGGTAACACAAGCTGTGTGACTAAGCATTGTGCATTATTAATGATGCTGTTTAAGTCTAGTGGATGTTGTTAAGAAAAAAAAGAAAAAAAAAGGACTCCATGTTGAAAAAATTCATCGTTCAATCACTAAGAATCCTTAAATTGTTTATCATATATAAGGAACTAAACAAATCCTATATAATTAGTCACCTGTGGCTGTGATGAGTCAGACAACATCATTGTCGCTGCATGGCCTTCGACTGAACCTTCGATCATTTCTGGAGGTCCGTTATCAATGATTGGAGATGGAGCATTCTAGAAAACAATAAATATGATTTAGGGCTAGAGCTTATATTTATTAGATCTAAATAAATATGATATAGCTAGACCTTAACAATAGGCCGGATCAGAAATGTATTATCAATTGTAAACGCCAAAGGTGTAAATTAAAAAAAAAAAAGATAAACATAAAAAATCCCTTAATTTAATCACATATTCATCTATCTTTTCATCATACAGTATATGATGATTATATATGTATCTTTATTCGAAAATTCTTTATTCAGTCACAGATTCATTAAACTGTTTAATTATCATATGATTGTATATCAATTATAACACACACAAAAATTATATGTAATGTTACTTACATGAAGTTGAAACCCTGATCTTGCAGCTAATCCCTCGTTAAGACCACCAGATCTTTGTTCAGGTTGATCATTTGGTATGGTGATTTGAGAGGAGATCTCGTCAGTCATTGGATTTTGATCGTTGTTGGTTTGATTCAACAAGTTAAATATCGTGTTTAGGCTGGTACTCGGTGGATCATCCCAAAGAAATGTCCAGTCCATGAAGTTTTCTTCATAATCACTCATTTTCTTTTGGGAAATCCCTAAACCACACAAAAACAAATACATAATATATATGAAATTAGACAATGTAAAAGTGATGAATATGTAATTATCGAAACCAAATGGTATTAGTAAAATAATAAAATAAATAAATTTATAAATGTAAAAAATTAAATGAAAAAACTTTTTTAGGGGAAGCTAGCTTAATTAAAAACACAAAATATCTCAAAAATCGTTTTCATTTTGATAATATCACTCATTTTCTTTTGAAAAATCCCTAATACACAACAACAGATATATTATATATGAAATTAGACAATGTAAAAGTGATGAATATGAAATAATCAATTCCAAATGATATTAGTAAATTAAATAGATTTTAATATGAATTTATAGATGTTATTAAATGAGAAATCTTTTTCAGAGGAAGCTAGCCTATTTTAAAACACAGAATATGTCAAAAAAAAAAAATTCATTTGTGTAATTTTTGCATCAAATGATATTGGCTACTTAATGGGGGGAAAACTAAATTTAATAATTTAGAAGGAAAAACCTTTTTCTTTAGAGAAGTTTAGCAGAAACTGAAGAAGAAGATTATGAAGAAAGCTGAATTGAAGGGGGTGTATGTCCATATGAGGGAATGATGTTCTTATATAATAATATTTGTACTCCTTATTTTGTTAATAAATTCAATCGGTCAATTAGTCTTCCAAAGTGTTATCAATGCTAAGGTGGGTTAATAATTACTATATTTTATCTTCTTCTGGTTTTGTTGCTCGGTTTATACTTCGGTTCTGTTGAACCAAAACAATACCAGAGAGAATAAGCTAATGAGAGGTGAGAAACAAAAAATTAGCTATGGACAATACAAAAAAAAAACTGAAATAACCGAGTTGATAATAGATTTTTCTTTTAATCAGAAAAAATAGAATTTCATAGTTTCTTAGTTTAATAGGTTTTGTTTTTAGAAATATAAATGTCGTTGTATCATTGATAAATGTCGTTAATATAACGGAACTGAGCTAAAATGAATATCACCGTGATTTTAAATTCATTAACTAAAAACAAAAAAAAGAATTAATCTCGATTGGTTATCACCGTGATTCTATAATTATTAACTAAAATTAAAAACAAAATAAAGAAACTAAACTAGATTGAGTATCACCGTGATTTTATATTTTTTAGATTTCGTAAATAAATAGTTATAGCTAATTAAGATTGTGGATTTTGAATTCTTATAAATTTTATCTGATTTGCCTTTTTAAACATCACTACTTATTACATGTTATTAAAATTATATATTAAATAAAACTATTATTATTCTGAAACAATTTCTGTAAATTTCAGTTGAGAACATATTAAAATCTTATGATTTCAGTGTTGATGGTTCAACCGGTTCAGTTTCAAACTTATCATCCAAAACATACTGGTTAATCTGTGGTTTAGAAAACCACTAATAGGCCTAGTGTTTTTTAAAAGAATATGGGAATATCATAAACACTAATATAAATCGTTGACCAAAAATTGTCTTTCTTTGGTCAAACACGGAGGAAGATCTATGGTAAGTGCATTCACAACAATTCAAAATGTCGAGAATGCACTTACCATAAATATATTTTCTAGTCAAATTTTTTTAACCCCATGTTATTTTCATATTTGTTTTCCCAAAAAACAAAAAATATATATAGAGAATGCAGTTGGTCAAATATATTTCCTGTTCAATATGTTATGGTACATTAATATTGCTTCCATGTCAATATGTTTTTTATTATACTCATATGTCACTTCTATATTTATTTCCTCACTATTCTCAATACCAAGTTCGAATATCATATTTATTGTGGCTTTGGATGAAGAAGAACAATAGGTATCCCAATCAAGTATGAAGTATCATTACTAGTACAAGCGTTGACACATGCATAAGGGGCAAAGTCACTTCCATAAGATCACAACGTTAAAACCACAATTGAAATCTTTCAATTATCGTTTGGCAATGACGTGGTGGGAGAACCACAATTTATTCAAAATTGTCTTGTGTTTATTTACTCAAATTGGTTCAGTAGACAGTAGTTCTCTCTAACTTTGAGTCGCCGCATCCATGATACAAAAGAACTAAACTAGATTGAGTAGTCTATTAATAATAAATAAGTTAATTGGTATTGTCAGTATTTTCTAGTGTTTGATATTTGATCTGATTTGTGTAGTTCACAAAATTAATTCGGTAAAGTGTTATTAATGTAGCGAAACTAAACTAGATTGAGTAAGACCGTGATTTGAAATCTGTTAAAGGTTAGTTTAAGATAAATAAATATCATTAATCACTGGTGTTTTAAATTTGATACCTAATCAACAACATAAATATCATTAATATAACGAAGTTAAACTAAATTGCATATCACCGTGATTTTAGATTTATTAGATCTTATAGTTTTCATATATGCGCTAATTTGTTTATAATCGATCCAATTTTTCTAGATCACACCATCAATTTAATAAAAATTTGTTAACTAAACTAAACTAGATTGAGTATCACTACAATTTCAGATTTATTAAACTTCCTAGTAACTTTTTTTGTAATATTATAAGTTTAAAAATGCTTTTAGATTTCAGCAGACCATGGTGGACGATGGTAGTAGAATTTAAAGTTTGTATTGACAAATGTTCTTAATAATTTATATAACTCGTGTAATATGTCTTTAGTGGATGCATTATAAATTGAAGTTTGGGTTTAATACTCAATGGTTCTCATGTATATACACACAATTTGCTTGTGGTTTAATTTAAATAATAATGACATAAATTATGCTAAAAAAAATCAATGCACAACTGCACAAGGGAGAAATAATATACTGAAAACGATCTAACATTTTATGATGAGCTTAACAAAAGTTTACAACAAGGAACGAAAACTTGCTTAGATGGGAAACTTACAAAAGTTTACAACAAGGAACTAGTTACCCAACAAAAACCTTCCAAACGAACCAGAAGCTTTCTTCTTTTCAGTCAGACCATCTCGCTCAAGCTTCTTCTGTTATATACACTGACACCAAAATGTGGAAGAAGCATCAATGCATTGCACATGCTCTCAGGTTACTCGACTTTCATCTTCCTCTGTATCAGCTTTGAGCTCTTTGAACATTGCCATCACTTGAATCATTGTGGGCCTCTTAAATGGTCGATCATCCAAGCATAGAGACGCAATTTTCAAGTAATGAAACAGCTTGACATCACCTGATTTCTCGTTTACCAGCTCCGGATCAAGAATCTCGGCTGCTTTTTTCTCTCTATAGAGCTGTTTCGCCCATCCAACGAGGTTATTATCTTCTCCAAACTCCACTTGATCTATTGCTTTCTTACCGGACAGAAGCTCAATATATTTATATAAAAAAAAAAGATGATACGTAAAATGTTGGCTAACAAAAAAGGTCATCAAAACAATTTATAATCCAACTGTTGAGTACAAATGTTTGGTATACCATTACATATAAAATTACCAAAACAAACGGAAGAAAGAGATTACATCAAAAGTCTCATTCCAACCTTAGTCGCTGCTGTATCCCATTGTATTCATCTGTACCATCCATCATCACCGTATCAACATTTGGTTGAGCACTTTGATACATAAAGCTCGGATTCTCGTTAATCGCCTGCTTATTATGGTACATAAAACTTGGTCTCTGGTAATTAGGTTGGTCAATCTGTGACATAAACCTCAGATTCTGGTTCAGCAGCTGACCACTTTGACACAAAACATTCGGGTTCATGTTCATAGAACCTGAACTCTGGTTTACCAGTTGACCCAAATTCTGCTTGAGCGGTAGTTTCGGCAGCTTGGAAAGACCAGTCTTAAAGAGAAATATAAATGTCATAGTTTTTTTTAAACAGAAAAAATAGAATTTCATAGTTTAATAGGTTTTGTTTTTAGAAATATAAATGTCGTTGTATCATTGATAAATATCCTTAATATAACGGAAATAACGGAACTGAGTTAAAATGAGTATCACCGTGATTTTAAATTCATTAACTAAAATTACAAAAATAAAGGAACTAAACTCGATTGATTATCACCGTGATTTTATATTTATTAACTAAAATAAAAACAAAATAAAGAAACTAAACTAGATTAAGTATCACCGTGATTTTATCTTTTTTAGATTTCGTAAATAAATAGTTATCGCTAATTAAGATTGTGGATTTTGAATGCTTTTAAATTTTATCTGATTTGCCTTTTCAAACATCACTACTTATAACATCTTATTAAAATTATATATTAAATAAAATTATTAGTATTTTGAAACAATTTCTGTAAATTTCAGTTGAGAAAATATTTAAATCTTATGATTTCAGTGTTGATGGTTCAACCGGTTCAGTTTCAATCTTATCATAAAAAACATACTAGTTAATTTTTGGTTTAGAAAACCACGAATAGGCCTAGTGTTTTTTAAGAAAATATGGGAATATCATAAACACTGATATAAATCGTTGACCAAGAATTATCTTTCTTTGGTCAAACACGGAGGAAGATCTATGGCAAGTGCATTCACGAAAACTCAAAATGTTGAAATGCACTTACCATAAATATATTTTCTAGTCAAAAATTTTTAGCCCCATGTTATTTTCATATTTGTTTTCCAGGAAAACAAAAAAATAAATATAATGAATGCATTTGTCAAATATATTTCCCGATCAATATGTTATGGTATATTCATATTGCTTCCATGTTTGTTTCTCCAAAAAATATCAAAACATAGAGAATGCATTTATTATACTCATACGTCACTGCCATATTTATTTCCTCACTGCTCTCAATACCAAGTTCAAAAATCATATTTTTATTGTGGCTTTGGATGGAGAAGAACAATAGGTATCCTAATCAAGTATGAAGTATCATTACTAGTACAAGCGATGACACATGCATAAGGGGCAAAGTCACTTCCATAAGATCACAACTGTTACAACCACAATTGAAATCTTTCAATTATGACCAGGACTTCAATTTGCGTTTCCTGGATCTTGTGTCTCGCTGTAAGTTTTGGTTGATTATGGATTTACTTTTGGCTTTTGATTGAATCCGGTGGAAGAAGGCTATCGGAAAAGTCTTGGTGGTGCCGGTTCTGTGTTTCAACGGACTAGAAAACTGTTTTCACCACCCTTTTTTCGTCACCTTTTATCCACTCTGGATTACCAGATCTGTCTTCAGGGGCGGAAGGTTGCTCAGAATCTCTCACCGGTTCTCCGGTGTGTAGGTTCTGGGCGTTCGTATCGACCTAAAAAATTCTTTAGACCACCAAGCCTCATCTTGACATGTGTTTCCTTTTGTAGTTTGTTTTGTTAGTTTTAGTCTTTGGTCTCTTAGTCCGAAGACCCTTTGTCTTATGTCAATTGGTCGGTTTCTCATCTTAAGCTTTTATGGTGGGTGTTTATTTATGCTTTAGTGTCTCTTAGGCTTGTGTTTGTAGTTCTAATTGTCTTTGGTTAAGTGGTTCTCTTATGGGTTTTAGATTTAGCCTTGACCCCCCATCATCCGATAGTTTCAACCTCATTCACAACCTCAAATTGGTTATGTTCGGTTTAGCTTGGGACTACAATAGATTAGTAGTTTCACTCTAGTTTATTCCATTATTGCTACAATAGAGTGGTAGCAACGATTACTTTCACAGGGAAGAGGCTTGCTTATTTTCATGATTCCCCAACTACATTGGTTTGAAGACATTGGATCCAAGCCAAGTGCATTTGGTTTATCTGTTTGTATGTGTTTTTGCTTGTAATTCCTCTTTTGGCTCTTCTAGAAGGGGTTTTTGACTCCTGGAACCTCGACTTTTGTTAGTCAAGTGTTCTAGACGTATGACTTCTCCTCTGCTTAGAGTTCATGGCTGTAATTCCGAAGTTTAATGTTATGGTCAGATGACAAAAAAAGAAGAAGCTTTATTTGAATAAAACTAAAATATTTTTGGCTTAATAAAACACTCACTCACAATAATACTAAAAGAATGTTACTCACTTGCTTTACCTTCTCCTCATATTTAATTGTAAATAGTTTAATGTATCATTGTAAATACTCTTAGTAAATAAACCATAATGGAGAAAAAAATTGATGACTGAAGTTTCAACTTCTCGACTTCTCTATCTTCCTATAATTATTTAAAATCTCAAGAATTATGTAAGTAATTAGTGGTTGATCCACGCTACGCGCGGGATGTGTTAATCTTCTTTTTCATTTGTTTTGTTCTCGAGATAACGATGTTCCACAGATAATCTGGTAGTTGTAGTATAGATTTGGATCCCATGTTTTTTAAAATTGTACATGATACATAGTTTTTGTGATTTACTATTTGAAAGTTTCTTGTGACTATAAACTTGATATCGTAAAAAAAATTCATCATTATATTACTCTAAGGTTTTTAATCACTGTTTTAGTTTCGATCATGATTTTTTGTTTTTTGTTTTTAATCTTATATTTTATTGGTTAAAATCTTAATTAAGTCAAGAGTTTATTATTATCTATAAATTATGAGTCTAGTAAATGATTGTTTATCGTTTTACCATTATGAAAATATGAAATAATTGCTAATCATTTTGATATTTCCGTTTATTGTAAGATCAAATTTTACATGTTCCACATATCTAAATTTGTTCATTTTTAATATATGCCGTCTCATATTTTAAGAGATTGATTGTCTCTCTACTCTTCCTGAGTTTTGAAGATATTTTTCCTTTCCATTATGTTTTATTTCATTGAAAAGAATTAACAATGGCCATATTTGAATGTATACATATGACTGATATTATTATATTTTGTTTCTTTTTATCATTTTTTATCTTAATAGTTAGAAATATTGACGTGAATCTTCGTTAATTTAATATGTTATTATTTGTGTAAAATAAAACAAACTATAAATATAACATATTATATAAAATTAAACTTAGTGTTTATTAATCACCATAAACTCATCGTTCGATGTTTCAAGATAGTGTTTCTCTCTTTCCAATTATTGGATTTAATAACGGAAATTAAAACTTATTGTCTTTCAAAAAAATTTCCATGTGTTCCATATTGATGGTTGATGTGTTAAACATATTTGATATCTTTTACATAATTAAATTTGTTAGTTATTAGAGAATGTCATTTGAGGTTTTAAGAGACCGATTATCTCTTTTCAATTATGAGAGATAATAGGGGAATTTTTTTCGTCGAGAAATTAAAAATTGTTTATCTTCCTTATTTTATTTTCTAGGGTTAAGTTGAGGATATATATAGTGATGATATATGAAATAAACAGATTGGATTAATTAATTTTGTTATGTGTAATTTTTAAATTTCTCTACTAAAATAGTTCAATATAAAAACACTTAGTTTTAGATTGTGAATTTTTAATACTAATATTTAAGATTGGGAAGAGAGAAACACATAAGAAAAAAAATTTCTTATACACATACCACATGAGTTGTTGATCATGCATCGTTGAGTTAAGTGAATTTTTAATTACTGAAAATTATTTGATTTCTTGAATCTTATAGTAAAATATAAATAAAATATGCAATGTATCAGTATAAACGAATTATTTTATTATTTTATGAAATTTTAATGGTATGAGTTCTTAGATTTATGTAATATAGGTAAAGTATGAACTATATTAGTTTAGAAGAATTATTAATCATGTGATTGTTTCATGAAATTATAATTATATAAGGTCCAATTTTATAATTTATAATTGAAGCCATGACTTTTCAAATTCCTTTAATCATCATGTATTAGCTATATAATTAATAAGTATAGTCAAAACATCTATGTTGTTTTAAAACATCTATTACACATAGTCTCTGGAATTTATATGATTTATTGTTAGAAAGTGTATTGCAAAACTTATTGTCATATTGTTTTAAAATCTCCATAATTATATCTAACATAATTCTACCAAGATTTTTAATCACAATGTTAGTGTGCGTATCCTGATTTTTTGTTTAGTTTTTTTTAATAGTTATTATATTTATTGATATGAATATTGTTTAAGTTAATAATTTATGATTGTGTTGGATAAGATAATTAATTATCTATAAACACGGAGTCTAATATCTTATTACAAATTAAAATGATTGTTTCAATTTCTCACCACCATGAAAATGTGAAATAGTTGCTAATCATTTTGAAAATTTAGATATTTTCATTTTCCACATATTTAATTTTGTTCATTTTGAATATATGTCGTCTAAGATTTCAAGAGACTAATTGTTTCTTTAGTCCTCTTCCATTTATTTTGGTTACATTTTTACCCTAAGCTTCAAAATTAATTATTTTCTCACTTCATTTCATATAGTTGAGGAATTTTAACAGTAATAATATCTTAATGAATACATATTAGGTTGACTGACATTTTTGTTTTCTTATGCACATACCACATGAGTTGTTGATTATGCATCGTTGAGTTAAGTGAATTTTTAATTACTGAAAATTATTTGATTTCTTGAAATCTTATAGTAAAATATAAATAAAATATTACACACTCCGCGCGTAGCGCGGATCAACCACTAGTAGTCTATAAATAAAAGCTAAAATCGAGTATATATAGTTCTAGGGTCTTGCTCGGATAAAATTTAGGCAAGCCTGAAACGAGAAAGAAAAATAAATAAATTTTCTTGTGTTGTCCATATAGGTGACTGACCATGTGCCCGACCATGCCCATGTAGATTCCCAATCGGGCCTTAGCTTCCTGCCCACAAAAGTCTTCATACTTCGATGACCTCAATTATCCGTCACATAATTATATGGTCTTAGTAAAACGGGCATATCTCTTCAACCGCTGATTGAAATGAATTGAAACAACCGTCAAAATAAAGCTAATTCAAATTTATATGTTGTATCAAAATTTCAAGTTGCGAGGCCAGCGAAAAGACATCCATCTGATACAATATGTATGACACTTTGTATTGGTTTTACATTGTCATTCCAGTTGTCTTTTTTTTTCTTTTTTCTTTTTTCTAAAGCCATTCCAGTTGTTTTTTTCAAAAATATATTTTCCACTATTCTAATATATAATCGCGGTAAAACTGAATGTTAAAACTGCTTACAACTATGATGGCATGTTGTCACTAAAACAATCATACCTCTTTAAACATTAATCGATCAATGAATGAGTTGAAACCATTGAAACTAAATCAATCTATATGTTGTACCAAAATTTGAGCTTGATAGACCAATGGGAAGGCATCCATCTGATATGATCATTACGATAAAGTTACTCAAAGTTTATGTTGCTTAGATAAACTCTAAGCTTTTATTTCTGTTATTGCCGATGGTTAGTAAATCCATAGTCATTCACTACAAGAAAACACGGTATTTCTGACGGAAAAATCCGTCGAAAATC
>OVAP01002905.1:0-13927 GCA_900406295.1 Aurinia saxatilis
AGGCGTAGTTTTGCATTCTAGCTTAAGTTCCCAAAACCTAGTGTTTTTCCCGTTGATTTAAAACACTTAGTAATTAGCATTAGTTAGTTAAAACCAAAATCCATTATCCTAGCTTAAATTAGAATTTAATTAAATTAGTTTGTTTAGTTTTTCGGTCTTCGTGGATTCGATCCTTAAGTACTATAACTGANTTGCAGTTAGAAATACATAGGGTAAAACTTTGTGTATCAAGTTTTTCCTAAAAGTTAGGAAGCACAAAAGCTTGTCCAAAGGTCCGATTTCTGCTTCAAAATTCAAATCGGAATCGAGAGCTCCCGGAAGCTCGATTGAAGTTTGATTCCACAAAAACTCAATCCGAAAGCTTCTTGGAAGCTTCTATTCCATTTTGGAATCCCCAATTATTTATTTTGGAAGCCTAAAAAGAAAACAATTAAAAAATTAAAAATATACATGGTATTTTATTAATTTAAGTAAAAAGACTATAATATAAAAAGTGTTGTTAAGACTATGAGAGATCAATGGAAAATAGACCTTATGCATTTCATCACACCAAGTGTTTGATGAAATGCTTGGATGAACATGATTGCTTGCTTTCTTTGGTTTACCTTTGCATTTTGTGTTGTTATTACTATCTTGAGAGATCAATAGAGAATATATTTTAGGTTTCATCTCACCAAGTGTTGATAGAATGCTTGAATGACCAGGATCACTCATTTGTTGTTCATTAATGTTATCTCTTTGTGAGAGATCATTGGATAATAGAACATAAGCTTCCTCACACAAGGTGCTTGATGAATTTCTTGAGTGAACAAAATTGCTTTGAATGCTTATTTCTTTAAACATTTAGTTATTGTGCATTAATGCTATCTTTTTATGAGATATCATTGTAGAGTAGATTCTTATAACTTGTGTTTTGCTCTGTACACTTTATTCTTTGAGAGAAGGTACGGTACTTAGTGGTAGATTTGACTTGAACTTGAATGCTTGGATTTCATTGAAATGTCATATTGAAAAATAGTCAATTTGTTGGTCTCCAAAGTAATACCAAGAGACTGGGTTAAGCTAGAATAATAGTCTTTTACCTAGGATGGTTCTTAACTTGTTAACAACTAATCTCCACAATGTTTATACTAATCACTCATGGTCATTATTACCATCACCCATTGGTCAATGCCTTTATCTCTTATTGGATCTTGATTTAATCCTGCTTGTTTTATTTTTTATTTTTAGTCTTTTATTGCTTGTTTTATTTATTACTGTTACTATCTTGAATTCTATTTAGTTTGCTTTGACATACTTAAATTGTATCGTGCTCAAAGAACTAGTCACTTCCCTTGAATTGATTCGATACCTATACTATACTACAATCTCTTTGGAGACTTGTTGCCTAGCTATTGGTCTTTGATTTATAGACACATAAACCCGTCTAATTAACACCAAAAAGAGTAGAAGATCTTATATTTATGCACAAAAATGTTCGTCTTCTATCTAGAAGGAATTCTACTTACATAGAAGGTCTTACTAAAATGTGGTATGTTAGAGGTGAAAAGTTTGATTCTTAGGGTGAAATTAATATTGGAAGGCTTGAGTTTCAGGATCTATCTTTTGAAGAACCACACATAGAGGAGATTGTATTTGATGGAGTTGGAGAAATTGAGGATGAAAACGAAGATGAAAATGTTTGATTCTTAATTTTATGATTTTTAAATTGTTTTCTATTCGATATGTTGTTGTTTAAAACCTTTATATATATAATATTCGATTCCAACACGTACCCACTTCCTAAATTTTCTAAAAATATCGATTCCGCGCTTTTTAACGCTTCCGCTTCCACACACCCACTTCCGATTCCATACATCATAGCTAAAAACCCTTATTTTCACAAAAACACTTTGAAACTAAGGAAAATGTGAAATTCAAAAGTTTTTTTTGTCTTAAATCCAATGGTTTCATTTAGAAAAGCATTGAAAAATCTATGCTAAAAAGCGGTAAAATATCACTCCTATCAAATCGTCCAGACTTAGCTTTGCTCGTCCTCGAACAAACAAAACTCCCCCCAAAACTCTCCCAACTGGTACAACAAAAGCTCAACCTGCAACCACCTTAACTTCACCGAATTTGTCTCTCTACATTTATTTGGATAATGTGTGTGCCTTCTTACTAGAGAATATTAGCTAAGTGAAATGACGCTAGGTTTGTAATGTGAGGAGGCTAATATTCAGAGGTGGAACTTAAATGTTTAAGGGTCATTGTACTTCAAGAGAAAATGCGGGATTGTTGGGGTCGAATATCCCCACCTAGATTCACAAGGCTGCAATCGAGGTGAAATGATTAAGTAAAGGGTCAATGATCTTTTACACGCTGAGTTTATCTACTAAAACATGACCTCGGCAACATTGATCTTTTGACACATATCATGCCCTCGGCATCGGACCAGCTAAGGAATGCCGAGGTGGTCTAACTAAGTCACCACTTCGGCACCACCTATGTTCGCAAAGTGCCGAGATCATTAACTAGATCATGAACTCGACATTGGTTTTTTTACACGTTGTGCCGAGTACATAAACCAAACCATGTGCTCGTCCCAGTTCTACTTTACACATTGCGCCAAGGATATAAACTTAATCATTACCTTGGCACGTATTTCTTGCCTGCTCCTGAAAGACTAGCTTGTCATTAACAGATATTTTGACACGACAACCAGTTGGGCCAAACAATGCAATAACTAGGCCCATATCTATCGAAGGCCGAGAAGATCCAAGCCCAAGTACTAAGTAGGACAAGCCGATCTAAAAGGAAAAGGCAAGAAAGATCAGGAAGATACCAGAAGATCTAGGAGTTTAACTTATCTCTAGGTCGGCATAATCTTGTATATATATTTGCTTAAGTTAAACTTGGTAAATCATCTCTTTCTAGCCTAAGAACCCTAAAAGCTTACGCAACGAAAGACTTTTTCTCTTAACTCATAATCAGTAATGCTCTTCGGTCATTCTTTGTTTGTATTTGAATCAAGTTGTTCGTGATCCCTCAAAGGATCTCGAACAAATATTGATTGTGTGAGTTTTTACCCACACAATTTGGCGCCCACTGTGGGGAACCAAATATTTTTTCACAAACCAAACATTTTAGCGAAGACGATGGCCGGAGAAGAACAAACACCCACCGGAAATCAGCAACAACCCGAGACAGCTCCTGTCTTCACCATTGATAGGGATTTAATTTTCATCCAAAATAGGTCCTGCAAGGGCACAGGTGTCGCAGTAGTACTTAGGGGTCGAATCCACAGGGAGCAGAGTGTACGCAGTAGCACGTCCAAGTTCACTCGAGCTAAGCAACAAAATAAAATGGTTTTTAGTTTTGGTCGATCGACAGTGTGAACTGCAATAAAATGATTGCAGATTTTGCGGTCGATCGATTAGTGCCTGTAAATGCTAAAACAAATAAAATGTGAGTAAATTCAGGTATTAAAAGCGCTAGGAAGTCAGACAATTCATCAGAGAATCACGGTTTGAATTATTCAGGGTAGTAGCTAGTGTAAATATCCTAGTTTAAGCTATATAGTTGAAATAACAATTAACTGCATATCCTTATGGTCAGGCTTATCCAGTCTAGTTCAATTGATATCTGAGTTTACTCTAACATATATCTTTTCATAAAGAGAACCTATGGGCTGAAACCAATTAATCTAGGCATTAAGTTCAAGAAACCAAATTCTACTAAATTATAAATAGTAAAGCTTTCATTATCAAGTTATGGATCTCTTACTCTAAGTGGTGTATTAGTAGCAAGTTTATCCTATGATTATTTTAAGATCTGATATGAAAGTAAGCTTATAAATTAACCATTACATAGCCCTATTGCCTATCTACCAAACCATGATTCCTCCAAGAAGAACTCTATTCCGAACTAAGAGACTACCCAATCATGCTAAAAGTAAACATGATGACAATAAAATTGCTTATTATAAAAGAGGGCTCATAATATCTTATCCGGAGTGCAGAGATTACAAACTTCGTCCTTGAAGCAATGATCATAGCAACATAAAAATGAAGAAACAATGAAAAGAAACTAAAAAATATTTAGCCTGAATGCCTGGAAGCTTTGTGAGTGGTGATGTTTTTCCCAAGCTTCAGTCATCTGTATTTATAGGGGAGAGAGTCCAGCTGTTGGTCGAGATAAATCACGAAGAGATTTTGATTGGGATCCAAATATATGTGTCTATCCGGCTCTGATCAATCGTTCTCAATTATAATAATTGATTGATGGATATCCAAAACGCGTCTTCTGAAGATTCAGTATCTTCTATGATTATCTCCTAGATATCTCCCCAAATGCAACGGTCCTTATCTGAGTTTGTTCTCGAAACTTCCTTGAATTAATGGGCCTTGATCTTCAATATTGTGGGCTTAACTTCTTACTCCTGAGGGCTAATGACTTGATTCCAAGTCCAGCTGACAGCTAACTCACGTGGCTTGATTTTCCGAACTCCTCACTTCAATAAAAAAAAACATCTCCTTCATCTGGGCCTGGACGTCTGATGTTGATTTGTTGGACTTGGTAGAAAATGCCCATTTGTGACCTAAAATGCATTATTTTCACAAAAAAAACTTTGCAAACTGAGATATGTGAAATCCATTGGCTTATGTTTCAAATCAAACAGTTTCTTCATAAAAAGCACAAAAAAATCATATCGGAAAGCGGTAAAATATCAGCCCTATCAACCATCACGAGAACTATCACCGACGAGCAAGGAGTCTCTTGTACCATGGTTAACCTTGAAGCTGACTATAGCCGATCTGACTCAGAAACTCGTGCGGCAGGAGGATACGAAACTCGGCATCCTCAACCAGCTGACAACTATCTCCATCCAGCTCAGCGAGACTCGTAAACCCTTAGACGATTACCGACCAACGCTCGAAATCGTTTGGATTTCTACGGAGAAGGTTTCCGCACCCCTGCGAATACGTCTCATATGGTAGATCTGACGTAACTTCCTCCTCCTCATCCTAGAAGACGAGGAGCACCTACTCCTAAGAGGAGACAAGATCTTCAAGGCGATCGCGAGGAAGGTCCGCGACCTATGGTCATCCGCAATATTCAGACAAACCACGACGACAAAGACAAAGTAAATGCGGACGACGAAGTCATTCTCAGTCCCAACGGCAAACGAGGCCAAGACCGTGAGGCCGAAGTCATTGAGGATATGCTGTTCGATGATGAACAAGATCCTTATGGTGATGCCGAACATCACGACGTTAGTGCCGAACTCGATGAGATGAGGGCGATGATCGCTAAAACTCAGGATGGGTTCAAAGCGATGCAGTCCCAGGTTCACCGCGCTACATTCACAGCTCCAGGAGAACCCCACTCACTCCTGGGATCACAGCGGTGAATATCCCCGATCCGAGGAAGATGAAGATTCCAGTCTTCAGGGGACTCACCGACCTGAAAGCTCATATCACAGCCTTTCACGTCGCCATGAACCGAGCGAAGTTCCCACCAGGACAACGAGATGCTGGCCTTTGTCTTTTATTCGCCGAGCATCTGGAAAACCAGTGTTACGGTGGTTCATCAAACTCAACCCATACTCGGTCGGGGACTTCGACACCCTGCAAATCAAATTCCTGGTGCAGTACGTCACATTGGCTGGATCCGACCCGACTGTTAAAAGATTTATGGAGTATCTGTCAAGTGAGAACGAATCACTCTGCGACTTTATAATTAGATTTAAAGTTGTCCTTACTCAAGTCAATGATAAGGGCGACTGATGTCGACTTTGTTACGGTCGAGATATCAAAGACCTATATCTTAACTACAAGTCTACGAAGAGCGTTAGAGTATAGTGATAGGGTATCAGTCCACTCGGAGGAAGAGATCAACACTTTGAGTACATTACAATTCAATTATGCTAAAGCAAGCAGTAAGGTTTCAAACATGTACCAAAAAAGAAATTAAACAAACGATAAAATGACTAACAAGTCAAGTGAAGCTAGATTCAAACTAAACTCGATAAGAGAATGATCTTGGTCTTCGGGTAATGGTAATAACGATCATGCAAGAATAGAATAGACCTTGTGATAGGTTAGTCGTTTACAAATGAGGTAGCATCCTAGGCAAAGGACTACTATGTGTAGCTTGACCCAATCTATTGGTGTCATGATCTTAACTATCATCCAACAACAAATTCAGTGATAGTCAAGCATGGAGAACGAGCCCAATATACCTCTAAGTACCTTACCCAATCTCTTGGTGTGAGCTGTATAAAGCTAAACACATGTCAAATTCAATCAAGTATCTTATCATGCCCCAATCCACTTGGTACCAAGAATAAAATGACAAGCAAAAAGTTTCTATTGATTTTTCACATGAGACTACCATGAACAACCTATGACTAACATGTTTAAGGAAATAAAGCATTCAAAGACATCTTGTTTAGTCAAGCAAATCACCAAACATCTTGTATGTATGGAAGCTATTGATCTATACCTTATTAATCTCTAAAAAAGGGATAGCTTTAATGAATAACACAAGACAAGTCTTGGTTTAAGCATTTCAACAAACAAGATGAGATGAAACCTAGAATCTATACCCTGTTGATCTCTAAAAAATGGACAACTTAGATGAAACAAGAAGCTAAGGTAAACCAAGGAAAGCTAAATCTCTAACTCATTCAAGAATTTCAACAAACATCTTGTGGGTGTGTTAAATACTAAATTTATTTCTCCATGATCTCTCATGTGAGAATAGCATTAATGACCGTTAGAGTTTAGCTAAACTTGAAGAGTAACCTTTTTCACTCAAGATCTAACATATTCATGTACAAATCTACCATTACCCTTAGACCAATAAGATAACTACTCACTCATGACAATGAAATCCATAGAGATAATAATTGAAGAAACCATAATCAAAGATAATAAAGATAAGATAAAATGATTTTTGGAAAACAAGATTTCAATGTTTACAATAAGAGATAGTTCTGGAGGTTTTCTCTCAAAGAGATGAGAATAAAATGAAGCTTATCCTTACAAAATGGCAGCTAATAGGTATTTAAAGGATATGATAAGAGTTTGGTCAAAAGAGATTAAGATAAGGTCAACAAATGAAGATAAGGATCCGCCTGACCAAAATATCGGGTACCCATATCAGGTGGTTTCTGATATTTTTGCACATGGGAAAGTGGATTTTGCCAAGCCATTTCAGTTCACCAATATCGGGTACCCATATCGGGTGGTACCCGATATTTTTGCACAGGGAAAAACTTGCTTCCACGAACAAATCTTCAGCCTTCAATATCGGGTACCCATATCGGGTGGTACCCGATATTTTGGTACAAAGGCTTTTATATTGGCTTTCTTCACTTCTTTGACTCCTCTATTGCTCACTTGCTCATCCATTTGGTCCTTAAGCACCCTCCATGTCCATTTAGCTCCAAAGTACCTAAAACATGCAAATATGCAATGCAAATACAAGAATGCAAGACAAAGTCCTAAATGCGAGCTAAAATGTGAAAAGTGAGTAAATATGCAACAAACTAACACAAATGCATATGAAATGAGACTAAAAGACATGTAAAAAGTGGGTAAAAACATGCACAAAACACCACTCATCAGAGATTAACACTTTGAGCACATTAAAATTCAGCTATGCTAAAGCAATCAAGAAGGTTTCAAACAAGTATTAAAAAAGAATTCAAACAAACAATAAAATGACTAACAAATAAAAGTGAAGCGAAACTTAAACGAACTCAATAAGAAAATGATATTGGCCTTCGGGTAATGGTAATAACGATCATGCAAGAATAGATAAGACCTTGTGATAGGTTAGTCATTTACAAATGAGGCACCATCCTAGGCAAAAGACTACTATGTGTAGCTTGACCCAGTCTCTTGGTTTCCTTATCTTAACTACCATCGAAAGTCCAATGCTAGTCAAGCATGAAGAACGAGCCCAATATACCACTAAGTACCTTACCCAATCTCTTGGTGCAAGGTGTACAAAGCTAAACACATGTCAATTTTAATCAAGTATCATATCATGAACCAAACCCTTGGTATCATGAATAAGATGACAAGCAACAAGTCTCCATTGATCTCTCACAAGAGACTAGCATGAACAATCTATGACTAAAATGTTTAAGGAAATAAAGCATTCAAAGATATCTTGTTTAGTCAATCAAATCATCAAACATCTAGTATGTATGGATGCCATTAATCTATACCTTATTGATCTCTCAAAAAGGGACAACCTTAATGACTAACCCATGACAAGTCTTGGTTCAAGAATTCCAACAAACAAGATGAGATGAAGCCTAGAATCTATACCCTATTGATCTCTCGAAAAAGGATTGCTTTAATGAAATAAGAAGCTAAGTTAAACCAAGGAAAGCTAAATCTCTAATTCATTAAAGCATTTCAACAAAACACATTGTGGGTGTGTTGAAGCCTAAATTTATTTCTCCATGATCTCTCATGTGAGAATAGCATTATTGACTATCAGAGTTAAGGAATCCTTGAGGACTAACCTTTTTCACTCAAGATCTAACCTATTCATGCACAAATCTACCAAAACCCTTAGAAAAAAAAATGACTACTCACTCATGACAATGAAATCCATAGAGATAATGATTAAAGAAATCAAAATCAAAGATAATAAAGATAAGATAGAATTTTGGAAATACAAATATCAAATCTGTAAACATAAAGCTTAAGATCTCATAGTTTACAAGAGGAGAGAGTTCTTGATGCTTTATTTCAAAGAGATAAGATAAAAAATGAAGCTTATCCTTAAAAATGATAGCTAATGGGCATTTAAAAGATAAGATAAGAGTTCGGTCAAAAGGAATTAGGATAAGGTCAACAAAATAAAGATAAGGGTCCATCTGACCAAAATATCGGGTGCTAATATTGGGTAGCCGCCTATATTATGGTCCAGTAAAATGTTGGTTTTCTAAGCTTCTTCAGGGACCAAATATCGGGTACCAATATCGGGTGGTACCCAATATTTTGGTATAGGGATTTTGATTGAGGTTCAGGCTTCTTGGGCACCAAATATCGAGTGCTAATATTGGGTACCACCCGATATTTTGGCACAAGGAACTTGATCCTTGATTCCTTCACTTCCATGACTACTCTCTTGCTCACTTGCTCATCCATTTGGCCTTAAGCATCCTCCGTGTTCATTTAGCTCCAAAAGCACCTAAAAACATGCAAATATGCAATGCAAATACAAGATTGTAAGACAAAGTCCTAAATGCCAGCTAAAATGTACAAAGTGAGTAAATATGCAAAAAACTAACACAAATGCATAACAAATGAGACTACAAGACATGTAAAAAGTGGGTAAAAACATGCACAAAACACCACTTATCAGGCTTCTCCTGCCGAGATCCCTGAGGATCGTGTTGCTGGGTCGGGGACCCTTTTCTCTCGACTCACATTCCCTGGGGTGCCCGTTCCTTCTATGGAATAGATGGCGAACCCGACTGGCTATGGTCGGTTGGCGCACCAGGGTTTTCATGTAACATATACTTATATCTTGACTTGATTTTGTTTTTTCCTGTGCCTTTTGGAGATGACTAATCCGCAATTGCTTTTTATGTGAAGTATTTATAAGTGGTATTTTGTGCATGTTTTCACCCTCTTCGTACATGTATTTTAGCCTTGTTTCTATGCATTTGTGTTAGTTTTTTGCATGTTTACTCACTTTTAACATCTTAGCTTGCATTTATGACTTTATCTTGCATTATTGCATTTGCATTACATATTTGCATGGTTTTAGGTACTTTTAGAGCAAAATGGACATTGAGGATGCTTGAGGATCAAATGGATGAGCAAGTGAATAAAGAGTGGAGTTAGGGAAGTGGAGAAAGCAAAGATCAAGTCCTCTGTATCACCATAACGGGCACACTTCGATATGGATGCCCGATATGAGTGATCAGAGTGATGCATGAGTGGAGAACAAAGTCCTTGTGCATCCATATCGGGCACCACCCACTATGGAGCACCAGAAGTTAGCTTACTCTAGAAAAAAAATCCCTGTCTCACCATATCGGGTAACACCCGATATGGTGAGCAGGCGGAGCCTTATCTTCTTTCTTTGACCTTATCTTAATCCTCTTTGGCCAAAATCTTATCATATCCTTTAAATACTTATTAGCTGTCATTCTGAACAATAGGCTGGATTTTTATCCTTATCTCTTTAAGAGAAGAACAAAAAATTTCTCTTCTTGTAACCTTGAGATCTTGATCTTTATGCTTAAAGACTTAATTTTTGTTTTCCCAAAATCATTTATCTTATCTTTGTTATCTTTGATTATGATTCCTTTGATCATTTTCTCTATGGATTTCTTGGTCATGAGTGAGTATTCACCTTATTGGTCTATGGGTAATGGTAGATTTATGCATGAATAGGTTAGATCTTGACTGAAAATGGTTAGTCTTCAAGGAAAGCTAAACTCTAATGATCATTAATGCTTTTCTCACATGAGGAATCATGGAGGAATGATTTAGGCTTTAACACACCCACAAGGTGTTTGTTGTAATGCTTGAATGAATTAGTGGTTTAGCTCCTTAGCTTCTTGTGTTATTAAACATGTCCCTTTTTTAGAGATCAATTGGGCGTAAATCTTCTCATCTTGTTGATTGAAAAGTTTGAATCCAAGGTTTGCCTTGTGATTGTTCTTTACAGCTATCTCTTGTGGGAGACCAATGGAGCATAGATCTTAGCTTCCATACAACAAGATGCTTGATGATTGCTTGAATAGATAAGATGTCTTTGAATGCTTGTTTCATTAAACATGTTAATCATTGGTTGTTATTGCTAGTCTCTTATGAGAGATCAATGGAGACTAGTTGCTTGTCATCTATTCATTTTTCCAAATGGTTGGGACATGATATGATACTTGATTGAAATTGACATATGTTTAGCAAATGTACACCTTGCATGCTCGAGAGAGAGTAAGGTACTTAGTGGTATATTGGTTAAACTTGATCATCATAGGTTTATGGTTAAGATCATGGCACCAAGAGATTGGGTCAAGCTACACATAGTAGTCCTTTGCCTCGGATAGTTCCTCATTTGTGAACGACTAACCAATTATAAGGTCTATTCGATTCTTGCATGATAGTTATTGCCATTACGCGAAGGCCAATATTTTCCCTTATTTGAGTTTGCTTAAGTCTAGCTTCACAATTATCGTTAGTAATTTATTTGCTTGTTTAATTTCTTGTTTTTTACTTCTTTGAAACCTTCTTGATTGCTTTAGCATAGTAGAATTGTAATGTACTTAAAGTGTTGATCTCCTCCTCCGAGTGGATTGATACCCTATCACTATACTAGAAACCTCTTCGGAGACTTGTAGTAAGCTATAGGTCTTTGATATCTCGACCGTGACAAAGTTGACATCAAACTGGCGCCGTTGCCTATGGGGAACAAGTTTAGCCTTTGAGAGTTTACTATACGCTACGACTATCGCTTTATTTTCTAGTTTTGTTTTTTTTTCTTTTTATTTTGGTTATTGACTTCGGTTCTTTTTCTGGTTTCTCTCTTCTCTTGCAAGGTGTATGACCCTTGGACATCCACAAGGTCAACTTATTGATCCCTATCCCGACCTTGAACGGCTAGAATGAGAGCAAAGACGAGCTGCTCGTGAATTAAGGATTCGTGAGCAAAGGGATCAACTTAGAAGGTTGAATTTAGAGGAGGAATTAGGAGTTGAGGATATAGTTGAGGAAGAGTTAGTCACTGAGAAAGCAATGGCTGAAGTGGAGAACCAAGCCGTGGGGCCACCTCCTAATGGAAACGGTCGTGGTGCCCGTCCTATTGGTGAGTTTGATGAGTCGAACACTCGTGATGTTAGTCTTCGAATCATTCCTCCTACGGTTGCTAAGCCGAACTTTGAGATTAAGTGCTCCATTCTCAGATTAGTGGAACGCTCAATATATAAAGGACATAGCATTGAGTGTCCTTTGGAGCATTTGGAGAGATTTGAGCACCTTTGTAGCCGTACCCTCAAGATGAATGGTGTCCCCGAGGATACCATGAAGATGATACTATTTCCTTTCTCATTGGAGAACAAGGCTGGACATTGGGAGCGTAATGTCCCTTCAGAGAAGGTGACTACTTGGAGGGAGGTGAAAACAGACTTCTTGAGGACCTTTTCCCCCAAGCAAAAGACCACTCGGTTCAGAATCTACACCCAAAGCTTCGAGCAACGAGGTGGAGAGAGCTTGAGTGAAGCATGGGACCAACTTCAAGGGTTGACAAGAAGCTATCCGCACCATGGTGTCTCGAAGGAGAACATCTTGGGGATCATTTACCGAGGAGCGAACAATGAAGTTCGAAACGCTCTCGACACGGCTAGCAACGGGAATTTTGCAAGCCTTACTTGCACACAAGTGGAAACCTTGATCACAAACCTTGCCCAAAGTGATGCATAGTCGGATAATGACTATGATCGGTCCACCAATGTCGTGCCAACTAGCGCGAACGATGCTAAGATCAAGGAACTCAATGAGAAGATCGAGAAATTGTCTCGAGCCTTAGGGAACACCCAAAATCATGTGTCTTTTGTGGATGAACAAAGCCAAGGAGCTCCAACAGAAACTTACTGTGAGACTTGTGCAACAGAGGGACAAGAGGATTGTAGTTATGTAAACAACTACAAGCCTTCAACTAATCCCACCCCAACCTTTCTTACCGGAGCACAAATGTCGAGAATCCGCAAGACCAAGTTTTTCGAGCCAAAACCAACCCTCTGCTCCGAGACCTCAAGGCACGACCTATGCTCCTAAGCTCTAAGGGAACTATTACAAAGGGCAGAATGCGAACCAAGAAAACTTCCCGAGAGGGAATAACTTCCGAAGTGGTTCTTCGGGCAACAAGGATCTCTAAGCCTTGATAGTTAGTATGCAATCCGAGGTCACAAAGATGCGTCTAGAGAACTTAGAGTTCCAAAAGGAAACTCGTGCTGAATTCACCGTGGCAAAAGTTCGACTTGACTGTCTTGAAGCTTCTCAAGCCTCTACTTCAAAGCAACCGATGAGTTCTTTTCCCTCTAAGCCCGAGCAAAATTCAAAGGCCTAGTGTCATACTATCTTGAAGGAAGCTCCATCTCAACCCGAGGAAGCCGAAGACGAGATTCAAGAGTACGCTTTGTCTATTGAATCCCCTTCGATCGATGGGTTCAAGACACTCACCAAGCTTGGTGATCCTGGGAATTTGTGACCAATATGTGGGGGAGATAAGCCGAAAAACACGACTCCGGTGGTCTAATAATTGTTATCTCTTGGGAAATGGTTTAAGAATTTGGTATCAAAGGAATGGAGCCTTGCTTTACTCTCGTCTCCTTTGGCGACTCTTCAACTAAGTCTACAATGGGCATCATCGAAGACTTCCCGGTCCTTGTTCAAATGAGCTATGTGCTCACGGACTTTCTTGTCCTCGACATGGTTGGGTCTCGGAAACAGCATATTATCCTTGGCTCACCATTTCTCGCCACCGTCGGAGCCCAAATCAACTATGTCACTAAGACAGTGGTTCTTAAGAATGTCAATGAGGAATATGACTATCGCGCCAAGCCGCACAAGAGCTGTTACTTTGGTACAATCACTACATGTGATTCTAGCATCTCGAATGCAACTCCGCTAAAGGCTCTTAATGACTCTACCCCCGACAAGTTCATTCTCAATGCCACAAACGATCCGACAGAGATGATGTCTCAACCCGTTGATAAGTTACTTCTTGCTGCCAAGAAGCCTCCCACGACCGTGATAAAGCCGGTCATTGCTCCACTAGCTAAGGATTCGAAGCCTAAGCACGATACTTGTGAACACCGCAAGTCCGACCCACCCTCCCTCACCCTTGAACCGTTGAAGCTAGTCAACGGCAAGCTTACTTGCAAGGTGACTTGTAAGGGGGGGGGGGG
>OVAP01002906.1:286-18049 GCA_900406295.1 Aurinia saxatilis
TTTCGATTCTTCTTGAAACTTCCCTTCACAAGATTGGATCCGTAAGTTCTTTTTCTTCATTTTTTGCTTTCAAAATTCCTCTGCTTCTTGTTCTTGATCTGCTTTCTTCTTCTACTTCTTGGTGTTCATTTTCACTTCTTGATGCTTCTCTTTCCCCAATTGTTTGTGCTTTTTTTTGCATAATGTTCTGTTTTTTCTACTTGTTTTGTCGGTTCACCCTCTGGTTTTGCTTTTTTTGTTCATTAAATAACAAATCTGTGACTCTTTTAGTTTGTAAAACTTGACAGTGGTTTAAAAGGAAGCACAAGAAGGCTCTTTATGAAGCTCTTGAAAAGATCAAAGCTGGTATATTTTGGAAACATCCTTTTCTTTACCTAAACTTTTGTTTCTATCTATAAGGTTTTTATGTTTAACACTAATTAATTAATGTTGTCATTGTATACAGAGCTTATGTTGTTGGGATTCATATCATTACTCCTAACAGTGGGACAAACACCAATATCAAATATCTGCGTCTCCAAGAGCATGGCATCAACAATGCACCCTTGTACTGCTTCCCAAGAAGCTGAAAAATACGGCAAGAAAGAAACCCCCAAAAAAGGAGATGGGGATGAAGAGAAACACGGTCGGAGACTTCTTCTTGAGTTAGCTGAATCTTTTATCCCTAGAAGAAGTTTGACTACTAAAGGTTATGACAACTGTACTGCCAAGGTAAACCTATAATCTCCCAAATATATATGTATGCAAACAAGCCATTTCATTCGCTTGTAAACCCACACATTGATGTTTTTTTCGTAGGGGAAAGTGGCTTTTGTATCTGCTTATGGAATCCACCAGCTGCATATATTCATCTTTGTGCTCGCGGTGGTTCATGTAATTTACTGTATTGTTACTTATGCTCTCGGAAAGACTAAGGTGACTTTTCTTGTGAATTTTGTGGTAGTTAAGGAAATATGTTTGCAGAAAGATTTGATTTTTTTGTTTCCTTGAGTATTGTAGATGAGAGTATGGAAGAAGTGGGAGGATGATACAAAGACAATTGAATATCAGTATTCCAATGGTATGTAATATAAACCAGGGTATTAGATTAACATTTAAATACCGAAATGTGAGATTTACAGGGTGAGTAATGCTTGTTTTGTAGATCCTGAGAGGTTCAGGTTTGCAAGGGACACATCTTTCGGGAGAAGACATCTCAGTTTCTGGAGCAAGACGACTCTTACACTATGGACTGTATGTTTCTTCAGACAGTTCTTTGGATCTGTCACCAGAGTTGATTATTTAGCTTTGAGGCATGGATTTATCATGGTAAGTTAGAGTAATATTTCTTTCAATTGTATACAGCACTTATCTCTCATGACAACCGTTAACTAGAATGCGTTTTTCAGGCGCATATGCCTCCCGGGAGCGAAACAAAATTTGATTTCCGCAAGTATATTCAGAGATCTTTAGAGGAAGACTTCAAAAAGGTGGTTGAAATCAGTCCGGTTATCTGGTTTGTCGCCGTGCTATTTCTCTTGACCAATTCACATGGTAACAACTCATTTCTTATGCATATTACTTATTGCTTACCATGCATCATCAATATTTGCGCATCTAATTGCGAATTTTTTTTGTAACAGGAATACATTCTTACCTCTGGTTACCATTCATCCCTCTAGTAGTAAGCACAATAACCTCTTAAAGCAATAAACATTTCTTTGATTTGTCCTTACCTTTTAAAATTTTTTAAACAGAATGAATCTAATTCTGTAGGTAATTCTAATAGTTGGAACAAAGCTTCAAGTCATTATAACCAAATTGGGTCTAAGAATCCAAGAGAAAGGCGATGTGGTGAGAGGCGCCCCGGTGGTTCAGCCTGGTGATGATCTCTTCTGGTTTGGCAAGCCACAGTTCATGCTTTTCTTAGTCCATTTGGTTCTTTTCACAGTAAAATTCGATATCCTTACCTCTCAGTGTATCCTCTTCCGGTTTTCTTTTCTCCTAATGCTATGATAAACTAAATGAGGGCCAAAAACCATTTTTATTGCAGAATGCATTTCAACTTGCTTTCTTTGCCTGGAGTACAGTAAGTGATCTATTTTTATTTTCCTTAAGAAAATCGCATTTTTCGGGGCTGTGCTAATTATTATGTCATGACTTTTTGGTATCTGCAGTATGAATTCAATCTCAAGAACTGTTTCCATAACAGCAATGCAGATGTGGTCATTAGAATCGCAGTCGGGTAAGCTAACCTTTAACTTGACTGTTAGATTCTGACAATACTCGGAGAATTAGTCCTTTTAACTGACAGAGTTACAACTGCTTTCAAATTTTCTATCAATCTTGCAGAACTGTTGTACAAATACTTTGCAGCTATGTGACACTTCCACTCTATGCTCTTGTTACTCAGGTACTATAAGCAACTTTTTGCAGTGAGAGCAATGTCGGAATTATTTATTATGATCTTAGTTTTTTTGACGGTGTGTAACGAAAAAATTGTGTAGATGGGTACCAAGATGAAGCCAACTGTATTCAACGAAAGAGTAGCCACAGCATTAAAGAAATGGCATCACACAGCCAAGGACCAGACGAAACACGGAAGGAAATCTGAATCACACACACCTTTGTCTAGCCGTCCAACCACACCAACACATGGCTCATCTCCAATCCATCTCCTTCACAATTTCAATCACCGAAGTGGAGAGGGTTACTCGAATTCTCCTTCTCCTAGATACTCTGATAGTTATCATGACCACCACCAATTTTGGGATCCTGAGTCTCAACGCCAAGAAGCTGGATCCTCCACACATCATTCTGTTGCGCACGAAAGATCAGAGAAACACCCTGTTCTTGCATCTGTGGAACTTCCTCATATCCGGACTAGCAAAAGCTTAAAAGATTTTTCTTTTAAGAAACCTGATAAATCTTAGTTTTACATATATGATTTTCGTACAGTGGGAATTTGTTATTTGAAAAGTACTTGTACATTACTGCATATGACCTAACCATCTATAAAGATAGATGATGTAGTTTTCTGGCCAAGCTTGCGACTTACATTCTTTGTTATCTGTAATCTAACGTCCCGTGACATCGGAGATGGTGACCTCGTTAATAGAGGCCTTTTGGCCACTGCCTTCAGAGGACTCAGCTTCTGGATTACCATTGTTTCTTGTTATAAAAGCAGGTTGTTTCGGGTCTGGAATGTCTACAATCTCGCTGCTGAGCATCGAATACACTGTAGCAAGTAGCAACACTTGGCCTATCGTTTGCAGCTTCTTGCACACACAGAAGCCCAATGTGGATGCATTTGCGTATTTCTTTCTCGAAGAGTTGGTCAAAGATCTCAGGATCTACCAGACCATTAATATCCCCTTCATTCCAGGTTGACCATACCTACAAAACAGAGAAGCCTGAGAACAACCTCAAGAGAGTTAGGAAGTTTACTAGAGTTAGGTAGGACTTACATAAGCTAAGAGAGTAGAGTTTGAGTTTCTTTTTCCAGTAATAATCTCTAAGATTATCACTCCTAAGCTGAAAACATCAGATTTCTCTGAAAACATTCCTCCCATTGCATACTCGGGTGCCATATAGCCGCTGCACGATACAGTAGTTTCTCGGTTTATGGCTATCTTTATGGAAGAAAGGTGTAACATATGGTGTAAAATGGAGTTACTTACTATGTTCCAACGACCCTTCGGGTGTTTGCTTCATCTTCATTCCCCGGGAAAATCCTGGCCAACCCGAAATCAGATATTTTGGGAATTAGATTCTCATCTAACAAGATGTTGCTAGCTTTTAGATCTCTGTGAATGATTCTCAGCCTAGAATCTCTGTGAAGGTACAGAAGACCTCTACATATTCCATTGATTATGTTAAACCGCATCTTCCAATCAAGAAGTTTTGCCTTGACCGGGTCTGAAAAACAAACACAAGCTTCTGTTAATTGACCAAGAAATACATTGAAACAGAGTTTAAAAACAGAACAGTGTAAGTTACCAAACAGATAAGAGTCTAAGCTTTTCTTGGGCATGAACTCGTAGACTAACATCCTCTCTTCTCCTGCAATGCAGCAACCAAGTAACTTAACCAGATTTCGATGTTGCAACTTAGAAATCACAACCACTTCATTAACAAGTTCCTCGAGCCCTTGTCCTGATGCTCGGGACAGCCTCTTCACAGCAATCTCTTGACCTTCTTGCAACTTCCCCTGCAACAAATATTGTCAAGAGGTCTTAGAGTCAATAGAGAGACTTATTGCTAAAACAATTTAAAGAGTCATATTTACTTTGTAAACAGGACCAAAACCGCCTTGTCCGAGCTTATTTCTGAGGGAGAAATTATCAGTCGCTGCAGCTAACACTTGAAACTCAAACAACGGTAGCTCTTTCAGCCTTCCTTTATTACCACCAGCTAAAGCTTCCACTCTCTCAAAAATTTGTTCTGCATCTTTTTCTTTCTTACTTGCTGAGAACAAATTCAAGATATTATGGAAAGTAAGAATCCAAAATGCTAATAAGATGCTGCACACAGTTTAGCTAAACTCTAACCTCTTTTCTTCATGACAATACGTCGTGCCAAAAGACCAAAAGCTGCCATAATTAAAATACCGCCTGCCAATGATGTGCCAACTATAACCGGTAGTCTGTCCGGCGTTTCTAAATAAGAGTTAGCAAGAAATAACAGAATTAGTAAATTACAATCACAAAAGTAGGAATTGAAGAAGGTTAAGGAATAATACTTAACGGATTTCAGAATGAGCAAGACGGATATAAAGATCCATTCCACTAGCAGACAAGTCCTGCGAATCAACTAAACTTCCATTCCAAAACATGCAACCATAACCTAAACCATGAGCACAAGCTATACAAGAACATGTCTGCAAACAAGTCCTTAAGCATTCTGGTTCACTGGCTTGAGATCTGATTGCAAAGTCAGGCAACTTCATACGCCTCAGCCTCACAAATCCATCAGCACTCCCATTATTGTTCTGTCTGTCACACTGCAAAGGGACCCTTCTTATGCATCCACCACTCCAGTTTCCATTGTTCCACTCTATGAGGTTCGTTGGTCTAAACCCTCTAATGCAAGAACAAGGTGGGTTTTTCCGAGGATTGCAGGTTGCGAACTGGCCACATCTTCTGTAAATGTCACACTCGGTTGCAGGAACTTGTAACCCAACAGTCCAGTTTCTTCGAGCCTCACTCCAGTCTCTTCGGATAACGGATCCTCTATAATCCATGTAGAAGTATCTCAAAGTTGAATCATTAGCATAAGACATGGTGACAGATCCATTGGTGTCATCATTAACTATGAATCTATAAAGAAAGACTCCCGCATACACATCTGGTAAACCGTTAAACATCTGACCATTCCACGGGCCACTACGCCACACCGTAGCATTATTATTATCATTGTTGAGAATGAAGAGCTCTGGATATGCAGCAAGAACAAGTGCAGCAGTGTAGCTCCCTGGTGAAGGATCGGAAGGGTTTTTCCAAGAAGTTATAGTGATGTTCCCTCCTCCGGTTCTCGCGTTTGTCCCAACCAACATATTTGGCAACCAAGAATCAGTAGGATACTTGAAACTCTCCCAGAGGTATGCACCACTCTCATCTTTAAGCACCAGGTTCCCGGAATCCAAAAGCTCAGCCACAGTAGAATTAGCACGGCCTTGGGTAGAGACATTAGTTGACCATAGAATACGCCTCTGGCCATCCGTTACCAGGAGATTTCCATCTTCAGAAACCGAAATAACTCCAGAGGAGTCGTTGATCGGCTTATCCTTGTTAGCAACCCAGATAACAGTCTGTACAGGAATGTTGCTATACCATATACCCGCATACCGACTTGTGGAGTTAACAGGGCTAAAGAAACCAAACCTGAACGTGCCAAAGCTGGATACTATCGTCTCAAAACCACTGAGGTTTCCTGAAAAGAAAGCTCTTTCCTGAGCAAGACAGACACTTGACAAGAAGCAAGACAGTGCAAGGACAAAAACAAAAAGTCCCATGCTCTCATGAAGTCCCATATAGCTCCCAGCCTATCAAGAACAAAAACTTCCAATATGAGTAAAGCTTTTGCTTTCTTGTTATCTTTCCTAAAAAGAACACAAACAAAACAAATAGATCTATAAATGACAAGATCTAAGTATTGAATGCAGCTTTTAACAAAGGAAGTGTTGTGAGCATTAATTTCCCAGAAGAAAAGTCCAAATGTTGTTATACTGAAGTCAAGTCAAGCGCCACTGTTCTAAAAATGATGATGCAAAAGATTCATCAAATATTCTATTATTGCCGGTCTCTAGCCTCTATACTCTTGATTGACCAAAATTAATCACCAAAGTCAAGAGCCACGTCTTTCAGGAGTCACGACTTGGTCTTAATTCACCTGAGAGTGTGTAATTGTCTACTGTTTATTCATCTTCTTCTCCAAAATCAGCTGACGTCACTCTCAATCAATGAAATCCAGACATTAAAGATAATGTCTGCTCTGTCCTTATATCAGAAAAAGGTCAAAACTTTAGAATCAAGAGAAGAATTTGGGACCTGAAACCATGAGCTCAAGTCTCGTGCAAGTCTCTGCAATTCCTCAAATCCATAATTTGTCTCACCATCGTCATTTTCTTACACAGAGAACTTACATTCCGGCGAATGTCTACGAGCATCCGGCTGCTCTTCTTCTCGAGAGAGCCTCTTCTCTGAAAGATCTCCGTCACATTCTCCCTCTCGTCTTCAAGAACGGTCTCTATCACGAGCTTTTGTTCCAGACGAAGCTTGTGAGTTTGTTTTGTCGCCATGGGAGTGTAAACGAGGCTGCTCGTGTTTTTGACTCGATTGATGATAAGGTCGATGTTCTTTACCACACTATGCTTAAAGGGTATGCTAAAGTTTCGGACTTTGATGAGGCTGTGAGGTTTTTTGTTCGAATGAGGTATGATGATGTAGAGCCTGTGGTGTATAACTTTACTTATCTTTTGAAAGTTTGTGGAGACGAGGCGGCGATTGGGATGGGGAAGGAGATTCATGGGTTGTTGGTGAAGAGTGGGTTCTCGTTGGATTTGTTTGCAATGACTGGGCTTGAGAATATGTATGCGAAGTGTAGGCAGGTGCATGAGGCACGTAAGGTGTTTGATAGAATGCCTGAGAGAGATTTGGTTGCTTGGAATACAATGGTTTCTGGGTATTCGCAGAATGGATTGGCGAGGATGGCTTTAGAGATGGTTACTCGAATGTGTGAGGAGAATTTGAAGCCTAGTTTTATTACTGTTGTTTCTGTTTTGCCTGCTGTCTCTGCTTTGGGGTTGGTTAGTATTGGTAAGGAGATTCATGGGTTTGCCATGCGGGCTGGATTTGATTCTTTTGTTAATATCTCTACTGCTTTGGTTGATATGTATGCGAAATGTGGATATCTGGAAACTGCTAGGTTGCTGTTTGATGAGATGGTAGAAAGGAATGTTGTTTCGTGGAATTCGATGATTGACGCGTATGTGCAGAATGAGAATCCACAAGAGGCAATGGTGATTTTTCAGAAGATGTTGGACGAAGGAGTGAAACCTACTGATGTAACTGTCATGGGTGCTTTGCATGCTTGCGCTGACCTGGGAGACCTTGAGAGAGGAAGATTTATCCATAAGTTATTGGTTGAGTTGGATCTTGATAGAAATGTTGCGGTAGTGAACTCTTTGATCTCCATGTATTGCAAGTGCAGGGAGGTTGATACTGCAGCTTCTGTGTTTGAGAAATTGCAGACCAAGACAGTTGTATCTTGGAATGCTATGATATTAGGATTTGCACAGACTGGACGTCCGATTGAAGCATTGGATTACTTCAGCCAAATGCAGGCTCGGAACGTGAGGCCAGATACATTTACGTATGTGAGTGTGATAACTGCTCTTGCGGAGTTTTCAATTACACATCAGGCGAAGTGGATACATGGGGTTGTTATGCGAAATTGTCTGGACAAAAATGTTTTTGTTGCAACGGCTCTAGTGGACATGTATTCGAAGTGTGGAGCTATTATGACTGCAAGAAAGCTTTTTGACATAATGAGTGAGCGTCATGTGACCACATGGAACACGATGATAGATGGATATGGGACACATGGCATTGGAAAAGCTGCTCTGGAATTGTTTGAAGAAATGCGAGAAGGCACCATCAAACCAAATGGTGTCACATTTCTTTCTGTAATCTCGGCTTGCAGCCACTCGGGTTTGGTGGAGGAAGGACTCAAGTGCTTCCATATGATGAAGGAAAGCTACTGCATAGAACCGTCAATGGACCATTATGGAGCCATGGTTGACCTTCTGGGTCGAGCTGGACAGTTGAATGAAGCGTGGGACTTTATTATTCAGATGCCCGTTAAGCCGGCTGTCAATGTATATGGTGCCATGTTAGGTGCTTGCCAGATTCATAAAAATGTGGAATTCGCTGAAAAAGCAGCAGAGAGATTGTTTGAGTTGAACCTGGAGGATGGTGGGTATCATGTGCTGCTTGCAAACATATATCGTGCAACTTCAATGTGGGAAAAAGTGGGACAAGTGAGAGTTTCAATGTTGAGACAGGGTCTCCGTAAAACTCCTGGCTGCAGTATGGTGGAGATAAAGAACGAGGTGCATAGCTTCTTCTCTGGAAGCACAGCCCATCCCGATTCTAAGAAGATCTATAATTTTCTTGAGAAGCTGATGGAGAAAATCAAAGAAGCTGGTTATGTTCCTAACATGAATTTAATCCTCGGTGTGGAAGATGATGTTAAGGAGCAATTGCTGAGTAGCCACAGCGAGAAGTTGGCTATTTCTTTTGGACTCCTGAATACAACAGCAGGTACAACTATTCACGTAAGAAAGAACCTGCGGGTTTGTGCTGATTGTCACAATGCTACAAAGTACATTTCCCTGGTGACTGGACGGGAAATCATTGTACGGGACATGCAGCGGTTTCACCATTTCAAGAATGGTGCCTGCTCGTGCGGAGATTACTGGTGAGATGACTTCCCCACCCCAAAACATTAATGCGCTCTACTTACCTTGGAGAGAAAATTATTCTGGTACAATGGGAGGCTAGGATGAAGCAGAAGCTTACAAATCTGTTGATTGTAGAAGTTTCTCTACCCTTGCATTCCCTCACAGAGCCCATCACAGACATAAGTTCTCATGTTCTGAAGCATCCAGGTAAATATGCTTGTTTGGAACTCTATTTTACTTTGAAGTCTTTCTTGGTCTGAAAAGTCTGAAAGCTTGACCTTTTGTTAGACTATGTGCAGCAAAACTTACTTTAATATATGTTCTGCACTAAATACAAAGTGTTGTTGATCATAGAAAAAATTAAATGCAACAGGAAATATAAATTGGGCAAAAGAAACTTTTTTCTATGGTTAGAATTTCTTTCTGTTTTTGAGAGAGAAACCTGGGCGTATTCCTCCATCAGCTTGGTTTATTTTAATGCCTAGTCAAGTAATGAGGTGTCTGAATATAAACAATGCAACACATCTTCTGAGTATGACGGTATCTTCTGATAAGTATGATTGATCAACGTGTAGTTAACTGATTACTTCGTTGCCGTGGCATTCTTGTAGCTTACATCATTTTGGGGCATTGTTGGTCGTTGACCTCAGTGTGAAATTGTGAATTTTTTTTTTTTTTAGGTGTGTTGTTGAGATATTCAAAGTATTGTATTATAAATTTTTTAAAAGTCAAGTAATTTGAGATGTCCTGTATAATATTGGGTGGAATAAAGTATTACAATTTTCTTATATGTGGTAACAGACCAGTGGTCAAGGTTACATTTACTTTGTCTTTCAGTAGTGTAAGATGATGCCTGTATCAGTTTGGTTTATGATAATTCCTATTCAAAAAGATGAGGCGTCAAATTACAAACTATCGCAATATCTTATGAGTATTAACTTTATACAGATATATCTAGAGGAGTGATTGTTCGTCGAGTTCTCCTGGACACATGGTACTACACATGAGAGAGATGGGTATTGTTCTCTTTGCCGGCTTGTTGTGGTTAAGTAGATTCTCAAGCTGTGGTTATGCAGCTATAACTAGAGAAAGTCCTTTGTCCTTAGGACAAACTCTAAGTTCCCCTGGTGAATCCTATGAGTTGGGTTTCTTCAGTCCTAATAACTCTCAGAATCAGTATGTCGGGATCTGGTTCAAGAAAATTACACCACGGGTGGTTGTGTGGGTGGCTAACAGAGAAAAGCCAGTCACAAACCTTGTGGCAAACCTCACTATCAGCAGTAATGGGAGCCTTGTCTTGCTTGACAGCAGAAGAAATGTTGTTTGGTCAACTGGAAAACCTTCCACATCTAACAAGTGTCATGCGAAGCTCTTAGATACAGGAAATCTTGTCATTGTTGATGATGTTTCAGGAGATTTTTTGTGGCAGAGTTTTGAGAATCTTGGTGATACTATGCTGCCTCACTCATCGTTGATGTACAACCTTGCCACCAGGGAGAAGCGAGTATTAACTTCTTGGAAAAGCCACACTGATCCATCACCTGGTGAGTTTGTAATTCAGATGACGCCACAAGTACCAGCACAGGTCTATACTATGAGAGGTTTGACACCTTATGGGAGGAGTGGTCCATGGGCTAAGACCAGGTTCGCTGGAGTACCTCTTATGGATGAATCATATGCAAATCCTTTCAGCCTTTCCCAAGATGTAGGAAATGGAACAGGGTATTTCTCTTATTTTCAGAAAACCTCTGAACTTGCACGTGTAATCATAACATCAGAGGGATCAACAAAGCGTTATCTGTACAATGGGACCGATTGGATTCTTGACTTCGAGTCTCCAGTGAAATCATGTGATATTTACGGTGCATGTGGACCTTTTGGGCTGTGTGTGATGTCCGCTACCACAAAGTGTACTTGCATCAAAGGGTTTGTACCAAAATCCACTGAAGAGTGGAAGCGTGGGAACATGACTTCTGGGTGTAGGAGACGTACAGCACTATCTTGTCAGCCAAATTCATCTACAAATGCACAAGGAAAAGGCAAAGACATCTTCTATCGTATGGCCAATGTAAAGCCTCCGGATTTCTATGAATATGCAAGCTTTGTGAATGCAGATCAATGCCACCAGGGTTGTCTCAGAAACTGCTCTTGTACTGCTTTTGCCTACATCACTGGAATTGGCTGCTTGCTTTGGAATCAGGAACTATTGGACACAGTTAGATTTTCCACTGGAGGAGAGTTTCTTTCCATCCGTCTTGCAAATTCAGAATTGGGTGAGGCTGAAAGGCAAAAATCCATCATTTTTTCTTTGCATTTTACTCTTTACTTTCGTTTATATTGTTCTTTTCAATTGCCGCATGGATTTAATTTTTACAAAATTGTTTTGTGGTGATCCTCTCAGATGGAAGCAAGAAGACCAAGATTATTGCTGGTACTACCATCGGCCTTTCCATTTTTGTGATATTGGTCTTTGGCTTGTGTAAGCACTGGAGGTACAGAGCAAAACAAAATGGTGAGACACCGGAAAACATAGTAATTCTCTTTCTTTTCTTGAGCTTTGGTTTTTTTATTTCTAATTGCCTAACCAAACCTGATTAGAAATAAGGTATCCAACATTTCTATCTTGTGATCGAATGTACACTTAAACCTGTATTTGCTCTAGTGATTATGGTTACCCTTTTAGCCGATCAAAATTTAATTTTTGTATCGCATATATTCATTACTTAGCGCTTCTCTAATGAGCTTTAGCTTGCTACAAATTAAAAACTAACTCAAAATTATTTGTGACTTAAACATTTGACAAGACTCATGGAAAGATGGTTTGGAACCACAAGAAATCTCAGGCTTAACCTTCTTTGAGATGAATACCATACGAGCTGCTACCAATAACTTTAATGTCTCAAACAAACTTGGTCAAGGTGGATTTGGTCCAGTTTATAAGGTAAGAGATCATCGGTTCTCTTTGCTCTTATCATGTCTATGTCATCTTTTTGCTCTATGGATGACTGTCTGCATTTTTGCTTCTAGGGAAAACTGTCAGACGGGAAGGAAATAGCTGTTAAACGCCTTTCTAGCAGCTCTGGACAGGGCACAGACGAGTTCATGAATGAAATAAAACTCATCTCAAAACTCCAACACAGAAACTTGGTTCGACTTTTGGGATGGTGCATCGATGGTGAAGAGAAGCTACTGATTTATGAGTTTATGGTGAACAAAAGCCTCGACACTTTTCTCTTTGGTGTGCTTCTTATGCATTTGCCTCTAAATGTTTTCCTTTTCTTTCGTTATATGTCCTGCTCGCTAATATGCTCTATCTTATTACCTAGATTCGACGCTTAAGCTTCAGATTGATTGGCGTAAGAGGCTCAATATCATTGAAGGTATCGCGCGTGGGCTTCTCTATCTCCATCGTGACTCATGCATGAGGGTCATACACCGAGATCTGAAGGTCAGCAACATTCTCTTGGACCGGAAGATGAACCCGAAAATATCAGATTTCGGGTTGGCTCGGATGTTTCAAGGAACCCAAATTCAAGACAACACTCACAGGGTTGTTGGAACTTTGTAAGTATCTAGTCCAGTTGACATTCTCTCACCCAAAATATAACTTATAGTAAACTTGAGAAAATTGTTTGGTTTATGAACAGAGGATACATGTCCCCTGAGTATGCATGGACAGGGATGTTCTCAGAGAAGTCCGACATATATGCTTTCGGAGTTCTGCTACTAGAAATCATAAGCGGGAAGAAGATTTCAACCTTTCACTGTGGAGATGAATGCAAAAGCCTTCTTGAATATGTAAATACATTTGCTCTGTCCTCTAGTTTTCTAATTTACAATACTTATTAATGCAAACACTTTCTTGTGATCCAGGCATGGGAATCTTGGTGCAAGACCGGTGGAGCGGATATACTTGATCGAAATATTTCAAGCTCGTGTTCTCCAGTCGAAGTCGTGAGATGTGTTCAGATTGGTCTACTCTGTATCCAACAGAAACCTATTGACAGACCAAACATTTCACAAGTAGTGTCGATGATCACAACTACAACAGATCTTCCCAGACCAAAACAACCAGTATTTGCATTGCAGATCGAAGAAAAAGAACGTGTGGTCTCAATCCCAGAGTCTGTGAACGATTTAACTCAAACTACAATACATGGCCGATAAAGTTTACGTGTGTGTCAAGAAAGTGCCGCAAACTGAACATCTTAAAGCTCAGTATGAATGTGAAATTGTTGCGTAGAGCATTATGTAAGTTTAGGAAAATGCTATGTGTACAATCTGAAAACCGGAATTTTATTCTGAATAATTAATGGGTTTAGAGGATTTGTCAAGAAAAGCACTCAAGGTGTTTGTTGAAATGACCGAGTGAGAGGTCGTTGATTTAGCATCGTGTGGGTTGTCAACTTACCAAAAGAGACAATAGCTATTTTCGTCAATAGGTAGACAAAAAAAAGTCTTAATTATAAAACAGTGATCGTGAATAAAGAAATTCTCACTGTAGCTGAGCAAACTCTCATGTATCGAAGCGTCTAGGTAACCATTCAACCTTGGAACTCTGTTTTTCTTTTCCAGTACATGTAACAGCTGAAAAGTGTTCTCATTGAATTGGTCGGCCAAAGTTTGACTTTCTGTTAGATTATTTGCTACAGAGAGTTCAGAAATAGCAAAAACATGTTCTGTATTATTAGACAATGGCATCTGTTGAACATGGTCACATTGATGCAACGAGTATAAAATTGGCAAGAATAAAGTATTTTCATTTTTTTATAACAGACCAAAGGTCAAGGTTACATTGTCTTTCTTCTTTGAGAGAGAGAAACACTAGCGTTTTTTCATCAGTTTGGTTTATTATAATGCCTATCTAAAAGATGAGGCATCAATACATAAAACAATGTATACATCTTATGACTATATCATACCATGTATCTAGTTATTGCTCTTCGTGCTTTCAGTTTGTGACAATATTTTTTTGTTCATATACCGTCAGATCTGAAACAGAGCTCTTCTGGAGACCCGTGAGTGCACATGAGAGAGATGGGTATTGTTCTCTTTGCATTCTTGCTCTGCTTAAGTACATTCGCAAGCTGCGGTTATGCAGCTATAACTAGAGCAACTCCTTTGTCCTTGGGACAAACTTTAAATTCCCCTGGTGGATCTTATGCGTTGGGGTTCTTCAGTCCTAACAACTCTCAGAGTCAGTATGTTGGAATCTGGTTCAAGAAAGTTACACCAAGAGTGGTTGTGTGGGTGGCTAACAGAGAAAATCCAATCAGAAACCCTGTGGCAAACCTCACTATCAGCAGAAATGGGAGCCTTATCTTGCTTGACAGCAGAAGAAATGTTGTTTGGTCAACCGGAAACCCTTCCACATCTAACGAGTGCCATGCGAAGCTCTTAGATACCGGAAATCTTGTCATTGTTGATAATGTTTCAGGAGACCTTTTGTGGCAGAGTTTTGAGCATCTTGGTGATACTATGCTGCCTCACTCATCGCTGATGTACAACCTTGCCACTAGGGACAAGCGAGTCTTGACTTCTTGGAAAAGCCACTATGATCCTTCCCCTGGAGATTTTGTAGTTCAGATAACGCCGCAAGTTCCAGCACAGGTCTTTACCATGAGAGGCTCGATGCCTTATGGGAGAAGCGGTCCATGGGCTAAGACCAGGTTTGCTGGTGTACCACTTATGGATGATTCGTACGCAAGTCCATTCACCCTTTCCCAAGATGTAGGAAATGGAACAGGGTACTTTTCTTTTTTACAGAGAAGTTCTGAACTAACACGTGTTATCTTAACATCAGAGGGATCAGCAAAGAGTTTCCGGTACAATGGGACAGGCTGGGTTCTGGACTTCGAGTCTCCAGCAAATTCGTGTGAGCTGTATGGTGCATGTGGACCATTTGGGGTGTGTGTGACGTCCATTCCCACAAAGTGTAATTGCATAAAAGGGTTTATACCAAAATCCATGGAAGAATGGGAGCGTGGGAACATGACTTCTGGATGTGTGAGACGTACAGAATTATCTTGTCAGGCTACGACACGAGGAAAAGGCACAGACGTCTTCTATCGAATGGCCAATGCAAAGCCTCCGGATTTCTATGAATATGCAAGCTTTGTCGACGCAGATGAGTGTCACCACGGTTGTCTCAGCAATTGCTCTTGCATTGCTTTTGCATATATTACAGGAATTGGATGCTTGTTTTGGAATCAGGAACTAATGGACACAGTTAAATATTCCATTGGAGGAGAGTTTCTTTCTATCCGCCTTGCAAGTTCAGAATTGGGTGGAGTTTCTTTTCATTTTAACTTCATTTATTCATTTCCATTGCAGCCTTGTACAAATCTGTTTTGTCTTAAATCTGTCAGATGGAAGCAGGAGAACCGAGATTATTGCTGGCACTACCGTTAGCCTTTCCATTCTTGTAATTTTGGCCTTTGCATCGTATGTGTACTGCAGATACAGAGCAAAAGAAAATGGTGAGCCACCAGAATATATACAACTTAAATTCTGTAACTGCATATATACATTTGCTACAGTTTTACAAAATATATACTAACTCGGTTGTTCTTCAACATTTGACAAGATTCATGGAAAGATGGTTTGGAACCACAAGAAATCTCAGGCTTAACGTTCTTTGAGATGAATACTATACGAGCTGCTACCAATAATTTTAATGTCTCAAATAAACTCGGTCAAGGTGGATTTGGTCCAGTTTATAAGGTGAGAGATATTTGTTCTCTTATTCCTTGTATTGTATTCGCCTCTTTTTGTTCTACAGATGACTATCTGCAATTTTGGTTCTAGGGAAAACTGTCAGACAGGAAGGAAATAGCCGTTAAGCGCCTTTCTAGTAGCTCTGGACAGGGTACAGAAGAGTTCATGAATGAAATAAAACTCATTTCAAAACTACAGCACAGAAACTTGGTTCGCCTTTTGGGATGGTGCCTCGATGGTGAGGAGAAGCTACTGATTTATGAGTTTATGTTGAACAAGAGCCTTGACACCATTCTCTTTGGTCTGCTTCTAATGCATTTGCCTTTCATCATATACAAATTTCTTTTTCTTGTGTTCATTAATTAATGCTTTGTTTTTAATGATTAGATTCGACGCTAAAGCTTCAGATTGATTGGCCTAAGAGACTCAATATCATTGAAGGTATTGCGCGTGGGCTTCTCTATCTCCATCGTGACTCGTGCCTTAGGGTCATACACCGAGATCTGAAGGTCAGCAACATTCTCTTGGACGAGAAGATGAAACCGAAAATATCAGATTTTGGATTGGCTCGGATGTTTCAAGGAACCCAAAATCAAGACAACACTCGCAGGGTTGTTGGAACTATGTAAGTGATTATCTCAGTTGACAAACAGTATCAAAGCATAACTTATATCACCTAAGCAAACTGTTTGGGATTTGAACAGAGGATACATGTCCCCTGAGTATGCATGGGCAGGTATGTTCTCAGAGAAGTCCGACATATATGCTTTCGGAGTTCTGCTATTAGAAATCATAAGCGGGAAGAAGATTTCAACATTCCACTGTGGAGATGAGTGCAAAAGCCTTCTTGAATATGTAAATACATTTACTCTGTCCCCTCCGACTTTTCTAATCCACAATATTTATAACTACAATGGAAACATTCTCTTGTGATTCAGGCATGGGAATCTTGGTGCCAGACCGGTGGAGCTGATCTATTGGATCGAGATATCTCAAGCTCGTGTTCACCTATCGAAGTCGCCAGATGTGTTCAGATTGGTCTACTCTGCATCCAACAGAAAGCTATTGACAGACCAAACATTTCACAAGTAGTGTCGATGATCACAACTACAACGGATCTTCCGAGACCAAGACAACCAGTATTTTCATTGCAGNGGATCTTCCGAGACCAAGACAACCAGTATTTTCATTGCAGATTCAAGACCAAGAAAGTGCTGAGTCTGTGAATGATTTGTCTCAAACCATAATATATGGTCGATGAAGTTTCCGTGTGTACCAAGTAATGCTGCAAACTGAACATGTTAAAGCTCAGTATGAATATGAAGCTGTTGCGTAGAGCATTATGTCTTTTTAAAAAATTTGGTTTGGTTAAGTTTAGGAAAATGCTGTGTCCAATCTAAAAACCGTATATTATTTCGTATAATCGATGTATTTGGAGAATTTGACTGTTTCTTTGTACAACATCACACTAAAGGTGTTTGTTGAAATCCCTGAATGAGAAGTCGTTGTCCAGGTACACACAAAAGTCAACTCGTTGGTTTATTATTCACAAGAAAATGAAAATCTTTCAGTTAGTCAAACATTCTATACAGTGTATTCATATTACTGAGATACTTAACTGGTTTCATTATAATATGAACGATCATCATTGGGCACAACTGCAGAGATTCAACTGCAAATAAGAGAAGAAACTGGTTCCGTAGTATTTAGGTAACTTGCATCATTTTGAGGTACTGTTGCTCGTTGACACCTTTCAAGAATTGTGAGTATATAATGTTTTCATTTTTCAGTACAAATATTCAAAGTGTTGTACGTTATTCCGTATAGGGACAAAGCTTTTGATGAATGATACATTCATGTACCAAAGAATATAAATTTTTGTTAGAAAGTCAAATGATGTGATATGTATGGTATAGATAGAATTATAAGCGTGTGGCTTCTTTAGTCAATTTAGGATTGCTTGGTCAAGATCATCTTTTTGAATATCAGATCATCTGTTAGGTTTCATATTCATTTCATCATTTAATATAACTTTTTTTTTCCTATTCATTCATTGAAATCTGTGAAGGAAGATCTCTTGCAGACACAGAGAGAGTAAAGATGGG
>OVAP01002907.1:0-18047 GCA_900406295.1 Aurinia saxatilis
CTCTTCAAACGAGTTGTGGTTAGCGAAAGGTTTTGAACGCTAGACATAAAACGTCATGTTCAGATTTCCCTGGTAACGTTTCATCAAAATCAAGGTAAAATTCGTGTCTTGCTGTACATGGTGAAAGCTTCATTGTAAAAAAAAAACAAAAAAAAGCTTTATGATCCATATTTGTGTAGTAAAAAGGCCAGGGAAATCAGGGGTCAAAATAAGAAAGGAGAAAAACATTTCAAGGAGAACGAGGAGGTTCAAGAAGACTTTATATTTCTTTGAAGAATCTAAGTCTGGGGAGGAACGAGCCGAGCTAAGGAGAGAGTGATTGGGAAATTGTGCCATCAAGCGGTCCGATCTCTCTTGTTTTTTTGCAAACATATCGCATTTCTCTTGAGTATGGTAAACCCTAAACACACTAGCCTCACATCTAAATATTAGCCCCCTCTCATTACACACCGAACCAGTTTTACCTAGCTGATATTTCCTAGTAAGAAAGTTCAAGCAAAACAAATGAATGTAGAAAGTCAGAATTTCAGTACTTTTAGGGTAATTGCAGGTTGAGAATCTTGTTGGACTAGTTGAGAGAGTTGTGGTGGGAGTATGAGATGAGAATTTTTAGCAGGATTATCCAGATGACCATCACGAAGCTGCGCCTCTAAGTTGTGGTACAAGTAAGCGAGTTCCTAACTTTTCAAACTTATTTCCCTTCTTAGCATGTGTTTGATATATCTTATATGAAATCAATCCTGTCCGATAATAGACCCAATCTATCTTATGTTAAATCAAAGTGACCAGATACTAGGTCCGTTTCAATGTTATATGAAATCGGCCCGACCAGAATTGGTCCGACCAATCTAACTAATTCTACTTAATCCTAATGAATCATAGTTAATCCTGTGATAACATATTGTCGAGATTTAGTGGTTACACGAACCATTATTTTAAGAGGACATGTGAAGAAATATATTCCACAACCGAAAGATGAGATGAGACTTATACTAGTATATAAAGAAACTCGACATCTCCATTAATTGTCAATTTATTTTATGTTGAAATTGTATGTTTGCAATTTACAAATAAATAAAAAAAATTATCAACAATTATACAATATGCATTAAATAGTTTTTGGCAGGATTGTCCAAATGACCATCACGAAGTTGCGCCTCTAAGTTGTGGTACAAGTAAGCGAGTTCCTAACTTTTCAAACTTATTTCCCTTCTTAGCATGTGTTTGATATATCTTATCTGAAATCAATCCTGTCCGATAATAGACCCAATCTATCTTATGTTAAATCAAAGTGACTAAATACTAGGTCCGTTGAATGTTATATGAAGTCGGCCCACCAGAATTGGTCCGACCAATCTAACTAATTCTACTTAATCCTAATGAATCATAGTTAATCATGTGATGACATATTGTTGAGATTTAGTGGTTACACGAACCATTATTTTAAGAGGACATGCGGAGAAATATATTCCAAATCCGAAAGATGAACTGAGACTTAGACTAGTATATAAAGAAATTCGGCATCTCCATTAATTGTCAATTAATTTTATGTTGAAATTGTATATTCGCAATTTACAAATAAATAATTTTTTATCAATAATTATACAATATGCATTAAGATAGTCTCGAATCCAGGTGGTGACATAGTGACGGCACTAGCACAAACCACTAGGTTACGAGTCCTGGTCATAAATAAATAACTTATATTAATTAAAACAAACAAAAAATTCTTAAAGTGTTCTATATATATAGCTCTTTTTATCTAATAGTTTATTATAATTATATGAACCATTCAATGTTTAAAATCGGATCATAAGGCACTCCACTCATATTACGTGGTGCAATTTTTAAAGTCTTAAACAAATACTTTAATATAATTGCTTTTATGCAAAATACTTTTTTGATAATTGAATTTATAATTAGGTGACAACATGTGACCTAATAGTTTGTGCTGATATTATTGTAACACTATCATTTGTATGTTGCTAATAAAAAAATCAGTGTACCAATTATTTGAAATAATTAAAATTTAATCTAAGTTTAATATGTGATTCAGATTATATTCTAATCTTTGAAAAGTAAATACATGTAATTTACATTAAACTAAAGCTGGAATTATTCTTTTGCAAGTTCCATTAGTAAGATTTTAGTCACTATGAGTAGGGGTGTTCAATCCGATTAATTCGGACTGAACTAATTTTCTGATTTTGATTTGGATATCCTAGATAATCATGTGGATATGTGTAACTATGGATTAAATTTTGGTTTGAATAATATTCGATTAAACCAAATAGCCTATATATAACCTTATATAAACAATATATAATATATAAATATTTTTGTAGTTTTTTTTGTTTAAGAAACAAGACATATCTCATTCGATAATTTGTTATATATACATGGCGAAGTAAAAAGTACACATGTTGATCATTCTTCTAATCGACACATATTGTTTACAAGGAAATCTTCGATAATATTTTTATTATAGACAAAGATGAGAGGGTCAAAACTAAAATGAAAAATGTCGTGTACAAGAAAATCTTCGATAATGTTCGTTAGAACCTTGCTTTGCTTTTTCCGTTCGTTTTTTTTTTCTATTCATTTTACAATTTTTTTTATTTTCCCTACTGTTGACTCAAATATTACAGATATTATTTACATCTTATTATAGAATTATTTTAGTTAAATTGTGCATTTTTAATAAAACACCGACAAGTATGCAAGTCAGTTACCTAGTATTTTTATATATGTCGTTGTGCCTATCATTTTTTTTATTTGTTATTGTATATAATGAATTCTATGGATCATCATGAAATTATCTTCTTTTTCAATGATGTATATATTTTTAAATTAAGGCAATTATAATTTATTTAAATATAATTGAATAATCCGAAAACCGAATGAAATCAAACCAAATTAAATCAGTATAAATATAGTTCTATTTTGGTAATTGTTTTTTCTTAGCCACCAAAATCCAAAAAATCAAACTAAAACCAAATTAAAATCCGGATTGAACACTCTACGACCAAATGCTTCACTTTCAGTCAAGTTTCAACCGGAAAAAAAAAACTATCATAATCTTTTGGGGGGAAATAATCATAAATTTTGAAATTAACCTTTCATAATCTATCTAGTATTCTTCTAATTTCCATTAAAGTTAAAACAAAACAAAAACCAACTAATCTTAAGTTTTCCTACTTTAGTTTTCAGATGTCCTAACTTTTGTTGACGAATAGAGCAAAACCTTACTTTCCCCGTCAAATAGTTACTAGTTAATAAAACATATTTTCGGCACTTTTACAAGGAGAATTTGGCATATAACCAAACTGAACTATAATATTATTATATTAAGTATATAACTATATTAAATTCTAAAGACATTAATTTACGTAACCAATTTAAAAAGACCAAATTTTTGTCTCTCGCTTTTTCGATGACTGACATTCTTTAGCTGTCACCGGAGAGGTTTCATCTTTTCTTAATTCTCTTCTCTAACAGTGTTATCTTCTCCGGTTAGATCGTACGCCGTATGTTTTTCCTAATTGGTTGGGGCGTATGATTCTCCTGATTGGTTTGAGCTTGTAGTTCCAATGGTTGGTTGGGGCATGTGGTTCTCCTGGTTGGTTGGGGTTTATCTCTCTTCTCCAGATAATTATTCTGGAGATAGCTTATGGTTGGGGGTTTTACCCTCGGTTTTTTCTTGGTGGGATTTATCTTTCTTTTCCATTATGAATATTAGTTAACTAGATGACAAATTATAAGATTTGAAGATTTAAGAGTCTTCTGGGAGAAGAGTCTTCTGGGAGAAGAACCTTCATGGTTTCAAGATCAAAAGGACATTTATGGTTACCTCAGTAATATCTGAATAATTTTATTGTTAGGCTTGTAATACTATAAGTTTTCATGATTTTGATTTGTGGTTCCTTGTATTCTTCGATTACTTTGTTATTTTCAATGTTATTGATCCAGATAATTAAAAAAAAACTAATTTCAAAAAACGTTTACAAAAAAAACACAAAATGGAGAAGAGGGGAGATCACATTTATGGAAAGAGAAAAATGCACATCATCATTATTTCACAAATTTTTTTTTATCTCATCCTGTCTTACTTATTGTTTAATTTATTTACTATCAAATTCTTATATTTCACCATTCTAGTTAAAAACTGTTTTTTTTTTTTTTTTTCATATTTTGTTTTTTTTTTTTTTAAAAAGTTTNTTTTTTTTTTATCATAATTTGATTTTTTTTTTTTTCAAAAGATTTTTCTTTCTAAAACATTGGTTAGTTATTTTGACTAAAAACACAATTGTATATTCTAGGGAAATTTTGTAAACTTTTGAATATCTTCCTTTCAAAAATACCATGTTTAGGATATTTTCAAAACTACCACTATTTACCAAAGTTAATTCTTTTTACCGTTGACAAATTTATTAGTGTTTAGGGTTTTAGGGCTTAAAGTCTATTAAAATTATAGGGTTTAGGAATGACTTAGGGTTTCTAGAGTTTATAGTTTAGAGTTAAATCCTTGTAGGGTAAGGGTTTAATTTTAACAACTATTAGAGTTTAATTTTAAAGGTTTAGGGTTAGATTTAAGGGGTTTTGTATATGTTTGGGGTGGAAAGACTTTTTAGGGTTTAGGATTTTAGGGTTTAGAGTTTTAAAACCTTAAATCATACTCACTCTGTTTCAATTTATAAGCAGTTTTAACTAAAAGCACGCATATTAAGAAAATATTTACTTTTTCACATATTTTACAAAAAGTACTTTATTTTCTTAATTAATAAAATAAATAAATCTACTAATATTTTTGGAAGCCAATAGAATTTAAATGCATGTTTACTTTTTGCATTGAACTTTTAAAAATGCTTATATTTTGAAACAAGAAAAAACATTCAAAACTGCTTATATTATGAAACAGAGGGAGTATATCCCAAACCCTAAAATCCTATAAATAGTTTAAACATAAATAGTGATATTTTAAAAAAATTACCTCATTCCCATAGTATTTTTTAAAAGTACTAAACAGAAGTGACATTTTTTTTTGTGACATTTTTTTTAATTATCCTTATATTCTTGCGTCTACCCTTTTATTTGCTTTACCTCATAATTTATACGTAGTTAAAAAAAAAGTTAAAGTATTAAAATCATAAATGTAAATAAGAGAGGTCAATTCCAAAATTTAACAGGAAAAAATACTTTAAGATCTTTGAATAAAATTTAAGCTCTTTTAGTAAATGAGTAATTTCAAAACTACCCCCTTTACTTTAGAGAAATTGTTAAAACTACCATTTTCAAAGCAAAGTTTTCCAAAAAATACCACATTTTAAATCTTTTAGACTAATTTTGACCATTTTACCCTCCTCTATTAAATTATCTCATCATTTTCCAAATAATAAAATTCACGCTGATTTTAGAAGAAAGTGAGATTTCACAAAGACGGCATGGAGGCGATTTCACCACGACGGGGATATTAGGATATGGCTGATAGTGGTGATATTTTACCGCTTTTTTATATGATTTTTGTTGTTTTTAATAAAGAAACTATTTGATTTGAAACATAAACTATTGGATTTCATTTTTTTCTGTTTGTAAAGTGTTTTTGTGAAAACAATGCATTTTAGGTCACAAATGGGGATTTTCTATCAACTCCAACAAGTCAACATCAGAAGTCCAGGCCAGGATGAAGAAGATGTTTATTTTGGAATGAAATGAGGAGTTAGGACAATCAATCCACGTGAGTTAGCTTTCACATGGGCTTGGAATCGAATCATTAGCCCTCAGGAGTAAGAAGTTAAGCACAAATTACTGAAGCAGTATCCAGAAGCCCACAAGATATGAAAGCCCAATCGATCGGACCAGAGGCCCACCGATCGATCGAGGCCCATTATGTCAGAGAAGGTTCGAGAAAAAATTCATATATACACCGTTTCATTCGGAGAGATATTTGATTACGTTGGAAAATAAATTTAGAAGATATTGAATCTTCAGAAACATGTTTAAAGATATCAATCGGTCGGTGAAGATAGCTACGATCGATCGATCAGAAGGATAAACACACAAATATTTGGATTCTCATACTCTTCCTGGTTTATCTCGGCCAACATCTCGACCCTCTCCACTATAAATACAGAAGACTGAAGACCGAGAGAAACATCAGAAAACTCTCTAAAGCTTCCAGGCATCAAGGCTAATAGTTTACCAGGTTCTTTCAGTTTCTTTACTTTTATTGCTTTGATCATTTATTTAAGGACAAAATTTGTAATCTCTGCATTCCAGAGAAGTTATTCTGAACCTTCTTTTAATACAAGCAATTTTCATTGTCATTATGTCTACTTTTACCATGTCTGAGTAGTCTTTTAATTAGGAATAGGGTTTTGCTAGGAGGAATCATGGTTTGGTAGATAGACAATATGATTATGTAATGAATAGTTTATAGGCTTACTTTCATATCAGATCTTAGTATAAATTATAGGATAAACCTGCTACTAATACACCACTTAAAGTAAGAGATCCAGAACTTGATAGTAAAAGCTATACTATTTATAGTTTAGTAGAATTTGATTTCCTGAACTTAATGCCTAGATTAATTGGTTGATCAGCCCATAGGTTTTCTTTCTGAAAATATATATGTTAGAGTTAACTCGGATACCTATTGAACTAGACTTGCTAAGCTTGACCATAAGGATAGTCAGTTATTAGTGATTTCAACTATATAGCCTAAACTGGGATTTACATAGATTACTACCCTGAATAATTCAAACCATGATCCTCTGATGCATAACCTGACTTCCTAATGCTTTTTATCATTGAACTTTCTCACGTTTGATTTTGTTTTAGTAATTTCAGGCATTGATCGATCGACCGCATAATCTGTCATCGACCGAAAGGTGTCTCAATCGATCGATCAGTTCATACGACNGTTTTAGTAATTTCAGGCATTGATCGATCGACCGCATAATCTGTCATCGACCGAAAGGTGTCTCAATCGATCGATCAGTTTATACGACCGATCGATCAATACCAAAAACCATTTCATTTTGTTGCTTAGCTCGAGTGAACTTGGATGTGCTACTGTGTACACTCTGCTCTCTATGGATATGATCCCTAAGTACTATTGTGAGACATGTGCGCTTGCAAGAAATATTTTGGGCAAAAACTAATCCCCATCAATGGCTGATAGCGGAGATGTTACGGCGATTGCGAAGGATTACTATGATTGCGACTATGGTTACGACGATTCTGGCCAAGGATTCGAAATACATGGTTACGACGATTCCGGTGAAAGATTCAAAATAAATTGTGAGGGAGTTTACCTGAAATCAGAGAAGATAGAGAAGAATCCAAGAGAATCAACACAATCTCTTCAACCTACTTTTAATTTATCTAATCAAGAGGTGAGTTTCCAAATTCTTCTCATGGTTCTATCTATGTGTGTTTAAGCTTTATAACATAACATTATTGCCAACATCTTTAGCTTGTCAGGCAATGTTTTTATAAATCATTTATGCTTGTATCGAATTGTAATGCTCGACCTTTATAGTTTATGTGGAGAGTGGATTTTAACAAATTCAAATTGGGATTTTATTATTGATGGTGACAAGGGAGCTTCTATTAGCTTCATTAATGAAGGTATCAGTTAGCAAGAGTTGATTGTTGTAGTTTTTGAAGATTTTGAAATTGATCCTTGTGTGAATACAATAAGGATCAGTTATGTGTTAACGAGAAAATAACTTCCTCCTATTTATAGTAGGAATGATCGTCAAGTGAAATCCTTTTTGAAAAAATTTCAACTGGGTGATGACATCATTATATTGTTAAGCTGTTTGTGGCAGTGACACAAACTAAACAAACCCACAATAATGAGAGTATTATTGGTCATTCTCAGTCTGTAGTTTATTGCTCCTCTTAGGCATGGTAATGAGGTACTAAGGATTTATAACATGACTTATAAGGATTCATAACTTTGTTTCTCATGTGTTCTTATGTTTATTTGATTTTAGAGAGTAACAACAAACAATTGAATTTGAGGACTTAGAAGTGGAAAGTGTTATAGTTGAGATGGTTTTGGTTTTTGGTTGATCGACAGTGTGAACTGGTCGATCAATGGAGCGCCTTTCGGTCTATTGCAGATGATGCGTTTGATCGATTAGTGCCTACAAATGCTAAAACAAATAAAAACGTAAGTAAATTCAGATATTAAAAGCGTTACGAAGTCAGGAATTACATCAAAGGGTCACGGTTTGAATTATTCAGGGTAGTAGCTAGTGTAAATATCCTAGTTAAACTTATATAGTCGAAATCACTATTAACTGATTATCCTTATGGTCAGATTTAACCAGTCTAGTTCAATTGGTATCCGAGTTAACTCTAACATATATCTTTTCAGAAAGAGAACCTAGGCGCTGATCAACCAATCAATCTATGCATTAAGTCCAAGAAATCAAATTCTACTAAATTAGAAATTGGTAAAGCTCTCACTATCAAGTTTTGAATCTCTTACTCTAAGTGGTGTATTAGTAGCAGGTTTATCCTATGATTATATTAAGATCTAATATGAAAGTAAGCTGATAAACTAGCCATTACACAGCCCTATTGCCTATCTACCAAACAATGATTCCTCCTAGCAAAGCCCTATTCCTAACTGAGAGATTACTCAATCATGCTAAAAGCAAACATAATGACAATGAAAGTTGCTATTATATAAGAGGGTTCATAATAGCTTCTCTGGAGTGCAGATATTACAAACTTCGTCCTTAAAGCAATGATCAAAGTAGCATAAAAAGAAGAAACAATGAAAGAAAACTGTAAACTATTTAGCCTGGATGCCTATAAACTTTGTAAGTGGGTGTTATTTTCATTGATTTCAGTCGTTTGTATTTATAGGGAAGAGGGTCGAGCAGTTGGCCGAGATAAATGAATAGGATTTGGATAGGAATCCAAATATTTGTGTATATCCAGATTTGATCGATCGGTCGCCATTATATATTCGATCGACTGAAATCTGAAATGCGTCTTCTGAAGATTCAGTATCTTCTGTGATTATCTCCAACATATTCTGATATCTCCCCAAATGCAACGGCTCTTATCTGAATTTGTTCTCGAAGCTTCCTTGGATTAATGGGATTTGATCGATCGGTGGGCCTCTCCTCCGGTCGATTGGACATTTATCTCATACGGGCTTCTGGATACATCTTCAATTATTTGGGTTTAACTTCTTATTTCTAAGGGAAAATGACTCGATTCCAAGCACATGTGATAGCTAACTCAGGTGGCTTGATTGTCTTAACTTCTCACTTCAATCCAAAATAAACATCTCCTTCATCTGGGTCTGGACTTGTGATGTTGATTTGTTGGACTTGATATAAAATATCCATTTGTGATCTAAAATGCATTATTTTCACAAAAACACTTTGCAAACAGAGAAATGTGGAATATAGTGGTTTATGTTTCAAATCATTTAGTTTCTTCATAAAAAACACCAAAAAATCATATCGAAAAGCGGTAAATATCATGCTATCACAAGCCTACAAAGGATTATAAATACTTATGAAACTATAAATTTGGATTTTTGAGTTTATACAAATGGTTATAAATCCTTATAAATCTATAAACTCAATTTTTACACAAAATGTTACACTTGTGTACAAAGCTCCTACACGTGACAACCCAAAAACACTAAAGAACATACGTAGAAGGACAATTAGCAAATATTATAAGTTTATAAAACCTTATAAAGCAGTTTATAAATATTATAAAAGAAAAAACTTATGCTTATACGATCCAAAAAAATAACTAAAGCACCTAATATGTTCCAAATTTTGAGAAATGCACAATGAAATCAAATAGAAACAAACCAAATATGATATTTATAGCAAAACATAAATTGACTAAACTACTACATAAGGGATGTCAACGGTGATTGATAAGTATTGCACAATCAGATTCCCTAACGTCAAATGCTAAACCATATCACATAATTCACATGATTTCTAGATGCAAATAGGAAAATCTGAAGCGATAGACAGATTAAGAAGCTTTAAGAAAGATATGGAAATAGGAAAATAGGAAAATCTGAAGCGATAGACAGATTAAGAAGCTTTAAGCGATAGACATGATTTCTAGATGCAAATAGGAAAATCCATGCATCCCTTTTCCACATGTGTATTTTTTTAAAAGTGGTATGTGGAAAAGGGCATTTCTCAAAATTTCTCTGAATTAAAATCCTATTGGTTAAAGGTTTAAAGACTTCTACACCAAGTATAAGGTTCAAACCCCATATAATACAATTTGTGCATATTAAGGGATGCATGGCTTGAGTTTGACAAAAATCAAGAGTGATGCTAGTAGATTAAGGGATGCATGGGTTTGGGCTTGACGAATATCCATAGTGATGCAGACAGATCCGCTATCCATGTTACGGAGAGATCAGTTGCACGGTGGAGTTATTCGTAAAGCATTTCATTTATGTATTTATTTTAAAAGATTACATTATATAATTCTTTATAAAAATAAGGAAAATTTTGAAAACTATCACTTTTGAACACCTTCTTTTCAAAAATATCATTTTGGGATATTTTCAAAACTATTTTTATTACTAAATTTTTTTTACAATTGACAAATTTGTTAGGATTTAAGGATTTAGGTTTAGTAAAATTATAGGGTTTATGATTCACTTAAGGTTTTCAGGGTTTAGGGTTAAATCCTTATACAGTTAAGGTTTAATTTTTATAACTATTAGAGTTTAATTTTAGGTTTAGAGTTTAGATCTATGGGGCTTAGGGTTTGTTGGGATAAAAAGATTTTTTAGGGTTTAGAGGTTTTAAACCATAAATCATATATCCTAACCAGTAAAACATTATAAATAGTTTACACTTAGATAGTGGTATTTTTGAAAATTTACCTCATTCCCATGATACTTTTAAAAGTAGTACACAAAAATGATATTTTAAAAATTCTCTCCGAAAATAAAAGCACATATAATATAATGATATTTTGTCTTTTTATATAGAATAGAATGACGAGCTTGTTACTTATATTTTCATTAATATTATTTATGAAATTTGTGTTGGATTTTAAAAATACAAATCATGGTATGTATCCAGAAAAAATTATGTGTTTTCAATAATATTACAAATTTGAATCATTGAAGAAATCCAAAGTAAAACAGATCAGATATAATGAAAAATAAGAAAGGAAAGAATGAATATAAAAATCTAGGTGCTAGATAAGTAAGTAAGAGTAATTTAATAGAAAGTGTAGTTTATTTAGGAAATGTATAGTAGTGATAACCAGTGATTGATTATAGATTGAATGATACCTAATTTCTGATTTTACAACTAAGAACTTTCCATGTAGAGTAAAGTGATAAGAACAAAACATATTTGATGGGTATAGACTATGAATACTTTTGAATATAAGTAGAATGCAGAATACGCGCATTCAACCATATAATGTCAACCTCTCTCTCCACAATACTGCACAACTGTCTATCTCCACATTATTAATATTAAAATATATAACATTCTCTTGTATATATATACTTGTTGGATCTCTCTCTCACTACCAAAAAAGAACAAAACAAACTTTGAAATCTCCTCTATTCACACAGTTTTAGTCATGGGAAACCACGTGTCTTTTGCATTAAGCAAAACTTCTTCTTCTTCTTCTTCTTCGTCGGCGAGAGTGATTCTCCCTGACGGTGAAGTGCGTCACGTTCACGCGCCGATGAAAGCAGCCGAGCTGATGATGGAGATTCCGAGCTTCTTCCTCGTCGACGCGAAATCGTTGAAAATAGGTCGCAAATTCAACCCGTTAGCCGCGGATGACGACATTCAAATCAAAGGCTGCCACGTGTACGTCTCATTTCCCATGGCGCGTGCCACGTCAGCGGCGAATGCTTCGGATATGACTCGTTTATTCGTAGCCGCCAAGAAACAACACCATCATCGCCGCCGTGTCGGAAGTAAAAACTCCGGCGGCGGCGGAAACGGGAGGGTTTCGCCCGACGGGGAAGAAGACGAGGTTAAGAGGATATCGACGGGATCGAAGCTGAATCTGGAAGAGATTGAAGATCAGTTTTCAGCGGCGGAGTTTATGCACAGAATCTCTGTTTCGAAATCTAAGAAGCCAAAGTTAGAAACTATAGTTGAAGAATCCTTTTCTTAAAGACACCGTATCAATACAAATTTGGAAATTACCCTTTTTTTCTTTTTGTTTTGTACTAGTATCCGTTTCCTCTCTTTTGTGATATTAATGAAACACAAAGAGACATTAGTTGAGAACTGAACATGTTATCTTTTCATTTTTATTTCTCTTTCTCGCCGTTCATAAGAAATGTGATTTTATTTTTAGTTACTCTTACTCCATTTTAAAACATTTTCTTAGCTTTCCGAATTTGTTATTTAAATACTCAGATATATGGTTAATAATAGACAAATGTCACGAATCACGATTACAAGTAGATAAACTAGGCACATCACTTTAATTTGTATCATGTCTCTAATTATTTTACTAAATCCCAATTACACTATGAATGGACCTACGAATTTTGTTTTCTTTCTTGAAATTTTGTTAACAAATAACTAGATAAGCGATAATGGAATTAGATGGAAAGCTTTAATGGTATGACCACCGAACAATTTCACGGATAAAAAACCAACAAAAAAAAAAAAACAATCTAAGGAAGATGTATCATTTTCTTTTTATTAATATTACAAAGCAATGTTTATTCAATAATAATATACGACGTGAAAAGGAAAAAAACGTAATATACGGATCTGCTACTTGATAATAGAATCAAATAGTCACGTAGGGATGTAATTTAGCCACTAATCAGTCGTGTTTATCATGTCGGTTAACTTTTTTAGTTGCAGTTACCAATTAAATATGTTATCAACGAATCTAGATTATTCGTAGTAAGTATCTTAAAATGTTTATTTTCAGGCCATTCAATGTGACCGCAGCATGTAGAAAAAAGTTTATCAAATCTGTTCAGGTAACAAGTTTAGTAAAAGTGGGGGAATAAGGTGTTTTGGGTTTACAATTTGTTAGAATGGTAGTTTTTTAGATATTTGTTGAATTGATAATTTTAATTTAATAAAATGATTTTTTAGTCTTTAATTGATATTAATAATTATCGATTAAATATTAAACTAAACCAAAAATAAATAATTCAAACCAATAAATATAAACAAAAACCAAATTCTGAAGACATACATGATAAAAAAAATAGAAATCTTAACGATTTTTTTTCTTTTTTTCATTATCTAGGATTTCTTCTAATTGTTGTTATCATTAAAATTAACATGTGATAGTTGCGACGGAAGAAAGAGACACGTTGATGTGGATAGCTGCCACATAGAAAGATTAACAGAAGAGAAAATTTTATCTAGTGATCTAATCGAATTTCACATGTGAGATTTTGAGTGGAATAGCAAAGTTTAATGTCTAGTTTGATTATCATCCACCCTCCACCATTCATTTTAATTAATCACCCTCGCGTTTGATCATCTACGGTCAAATATCATATTATTTTAATAATTATTCATCATTTAATTTAATTATCATCGGCCATTCACCGTACATTCCGGTGATCATCCATTATTCACCATGTTTTTTATTTGGAAAGTGTCCACATGGAACAAAATAATCAGTTAAATTCCAACACTGTGTATAAGCTTAAGTCCCATGCTCCTCACCAACTCATGAAAAACCCTTCAATTTCTGAAACGTAATCCAAAATTGTCCAATTCAATCCACAGAACATTGAAATCCGATGAGAGGAAGACGAAGACGCCTCGATACGATTCTTGATCGATGACGACACAAACATGAGACAAAGACGAGAAATGAGACAGAAAAGACGAAGACGAAGACCGTTACCTCCTCCTTCGAGAGGTGTAATCAGCTTGTCGATCGTGAGAAGGTTCGCTTCATAATCAGTGGCTTAATCTTTCCGATGTTTTTTCGCAGACATGTCCCTTGCTTCTTCATGTTTTCACCAATGTACGATTCAATTCATTACTCGATGAGTTTAGGTTTTGTGTGGTTTAGTTTGATTAGCTTGGGTCCATATGTTGCTACAACAAATTATAAGATAGGGCAGTAGAAGCGAGTAGTTACACATAGAAATTTGATATATAATGTTTTAACTTCTATCTACATAAACAGAACGTCCAATGGCTGCAGACAACAAGTTGCCGATTCTTGCCAAGGGTGTTCTTACAAGTTACAAGAGAGGACGGTGAGTTACCATCTGACAAACATATGTTTCTATCACTTTAATTTTCTAAACATACCTGACCATATCAACTATTGTCCTCATGCAGCAAAAACTGTGGGACATCAAGGCTAGATGAAAAATGGGTTCCTAAGATTGCAGATTCTGGGATAGTCCGACTCTATCAGGAAGACTTAACTCATGTCAGCACTCATGTGGCAGGAACCAAGTATGCTCTCTATCGCTAACCCTTTAAAAACTCATTTACATATTCTTTGTGCTAAATGACATTTAGACTTTTTTGTTAGTTGGTGTGGTGGAATGTTAATTAACATCCACCGCCTTTTGCTGCATCTAAGGCTGGCTCTCTATTCTCTTTACCCATGTTTGTTTCTCAACACCTCCATTTTAAAATATATATATAAAATATAATTTACACATACAAAAATATACAAGAAGAAAATTGTTACTATTGAGTAGACTTTACCCATTTTTTGTGGTCTAATTTGAAGAATGTCATGCTGCTAGATATTGGACGACTCTTCTTGGGATTTGGGGTTGGTCTCATTAGTTATGTGGAGATGATGTCCAGCTCACGTGTTGGTATTATGATTATCTCGGTTAAGTATGCTTGCTCCAGAGACTGCTTGGAGGCAGTCATGAACCATTGGAAAGCAAAGAACCTTGAGCTCATTACTGTCTTCTTCAAAATAAGTCGTTCAGATGTGAGGAATCAGACTGGCTCATTTGGAATAGCATTCGTTCAACTAAAGAATTCACTCCAGCCATCCCAAGAGTTCATAAAGGATATCAATATATTAAGGGGTAAATTGATTTCTCTCATCTCTCACTACGCCATCATCTATCTGTATGATAAAGTGATTATCTATGTTACTCTGCTAGCATTGGAACAAAGTATCTATTGCATCATCTTCGTTTAAAAAGAAATTGCTACCTCAGGCTTCTTCCAAGACCAGGAAGAACGTTGAGGGATCAGAGTTTGACATAGCCAAGGAAGGTTTGTTGCATGATCACAGCAAATTCATTGAAGAACAACGACAAAACCAGAGAGACAATTACTTCTCTGAACACATCATCCTTCTTGAACATGTTAATAATGACTCTCATTGGGAAGAACGAAACCTTCTTCTCTATGTTGTTCGTCTTAAGGTTCTATTGCTCTTGGTTTATTCTTACTGTTTCACTTTTCAGGTACTAACATCAAGGATCAGTAAAGGTAGATGTATTCAGCTTTAGGGGTTGTGGTTCTGGAGCTCGTTAGTGGCCAGAAAAACTCGAGTGTTAGTCTGAGACACCCAGACCTGACTCTTCTTGAATGGGAATGCAAAGGAATTTAGATGGTTAACGGTTCTTTATTGAAAGAGATGGTGGTGGTGGACGTGGTTTTCGAGATAAAGGTCCTCCTAGAAAAGTCGTAGGTTCGCTTCTTTACCTCTTTTTTGGTTTTTCGAAATAACTTAGAAAACAATAATTTGAGAGATGCTTGAGTCGTAGACTAAGTGTTGACATGATTCTTAATTGTGTATTAGTTATGTACAAAGTAAGATTCTTTTGATAGATTTGGTGTCCTACTTAGTGTTAGCTTGAGCCTTTTTTAGGTGAGGATATGGTTTTAATGGGATTATGTGCTTTTGACGACTTTGCTGTTGACATGACTTTTTGATGGGTTGTAGAGGTTGCAACTTTCCTCCATGCTTCTGAGGGAGAAGTTGTGACCAAGCTCACTATTGAGAGGATTTCTTACAAGACTCGGATTGGGAACGTAAAAGAAAGCTTTGGCCCTATTAACGAATCTGTAAGTTCTCGCTTCTTTGTCTTCTGCTTCCAGTTGTATCTGACCAAACTAGGGGTTTCAGAATATTTACTCTGTTTTGTTTCTATCGACTTATAAAAATCAGTGTTCAAATAATTTATTTACGTACAATAAATTATTTTGTCTAGTAGTTTTTACTCTAAAATTACATTTTTCTAATTTTCACTTCTCTCTAATTTTTTCATGTTTATATTTCCCTCAAATCTTATTACTGATAGATTACAAAATATTTCAAAAATGTTAACTGATTAAGTGGTGTCATTATGAGTACTTATAATAGGGATTTGGCCTTCTCTTTTCTTTTTCTATTTTTCTTTGTGTGAGTGTTTGTTTTTCCGCAAATATCAATCGAAATTTACAGATTAATCTTCCTGATTAATAACGATATAAAGAATAGTCTTTTGATTCCAATTTTTTTTATCATTGTAGTCCCTTGATATATATTTTTTTTTATTATTATTGTAACTCAAAATATATACTTACCAAATCAACAAATATATATCACCGAACAATTACAAAACTAAAAGCTATATTATAAAATTGGTGGAAATATAACCGCGCGTAGCGCGGAACCAAATTCTAGTCATCAAAAGGCGAACATTTTAATCGTGATAAATCTTATATGTTTTTAAATTTTTATGTCTATTTGTTTCTAAAATCCTAAATATGATAAACCATAATATATATTATGCACACTAAACCAAAATGGTTTCGACCTTTTAATCAATTGGATGTAGCAGAAAATTCACAATGGAAAAACAAAAGAAACTACCTAAAAACTAATTACAAACTCAAAACTACCTAAAACTAAATATAAATTTAAAACTATCTTATTGCCTAAAATTCCCACAAGTTTATTAATATTTCGAAAATGTTAATATGCAGTGGATTGCCAACAAGTTAAACTCGCAGAAGTGATGTTTCCAAAGGTTGAGTGAATTGAGTTTTATTGTCATTTATTAATTTATTTATTTCTTCCATTTTATAAAAGTAGATGTTCTAGAAAAAAAAATGTTTCATAAAGATAGATTTTTTGTAAATGTATTTTTATCATCTATTGATAACAAACTGTAAACTTTTTAAAAAAATTATTTAAAGACTTAAATTTATAACAATATTATTGGTTAAAATCTTTGAAATCTATTTATTGTTAAAAACTGATACACTTAAAATTTTAATATGGTCTTTATAAAACAGAGAGAATATTTTATAACAGTTAAATTACCGTTAAGTCACAAGAAGCTGACAAAGTTTTTAATTCATCTGTGTGAATGACAATCGTATCAAAGACTTGCAAAACTCAAATACTGAAACTTTGATTTTATTGAATGAATAAATATGGCTTTTAAATAGCCATTACACCTGAAACTAATTCCCGAAACTAAAGCTAGAGAACAGAAACAAAACAAAAAGAAATTTTAAGAAATGACCCTTTCAATATACCCCTTAAAAAAATACCCTTATTTCTCTTTCAAGGGTACCTTTTTTTTTATTTAGAGTTGATTTAAGATTTAATTTAGGGCTTAAATCTTGTAGGATTAGGGTTTAGTGCTTTACAAACTATTTGGGTTTATGTTTGAGGTATTAGGGTTTATATTTTAGGAGTTTTGGATTTATTAAGGATTAAAGGGTTTAGAATTTTAGGGTTTAGGTTTTTAACCCTAAACCCTAGAGTCTAAATCGTACAACGCTACAAAACATTATATATATTTTAAAATATTAAAAATGATAACTTAGATTGAATTTAGATTGAAACTAATATATTTTTTTTAAATAGTCAAAAAGAGGTATTTTAAAAAATATGCATCCAAAAGGGACATTTTTTAGATTCTCCACGAACAATTAGACCGAGTTATTTGGTTTTTAAATGACTGCAACTATCTAAAAGAGTTATTTACAACAACAAAAAAACTATCTAAAAGACTTATTCAAACTACTCTTCCAACCACTACAAGAAAACACGGTATTTCTGACGGAAAAATCCGTCGAAAATCC
>OVAP01002908.1:0-17794 GCA_900406295.1 Aurinia saxatilis
GTCGTTCTGCATGGTCGTGAGTCCGCGCAAAGCAAGTTCTGAGCAGTCAGATCAGGACGTAGCCCGCTAGGCGTGGACGGCTGGGCGCTCTGATCAGGGCCCACCGAGCAAACCTCCATAGACTAGGCTCGATGGTTCGTCGTGTGGGCTTGTAGACGGTCTGGCCCACGGAACTAACCGGATGACCCGTCTCGTGANTGACCCGTCTCGTGAGCTGAGTGCCTTGCATGATCCGCGGGATGGTCCGTGACCGTAGTCTGTGGGCTGTAGTGGAGTTTTATGGCGAACACCAAGCCGTTCCATGCTATCAATCTTCGGGGGTGAAATCCGACCCCACAATTTTCCCTTCATTAACGACTACAAAAACAAGTTGGTGACCATTAAGATTTTTTTGGATTTAAAATTCTACGCTATTGGTTGATTAATCTGCTAAGAGTCCTTTGGTTTGGTAGCCAAAACCACGACGTAACTTCTTGGCATCCCGAATTTGAATCTGGATTACAGTAAAAACATATTTATGTTGTAATAATTGAAAAAAAAAATTCTACATCGTCGGTTGATTAATATGTACAAGGGACTAAACCGATTTTTGGGTGATTTAATCAGTCGACTATAATTTACTAATTGACAGGACATAAGAGGTTTTTTTACGGCTTTGTCACAGTTTCAGATTTTTTTTTTTGCAAAGTCGTTTTATCGACTTCTCCACCACATATCTTTTCTTTATTTGGTTTTGGATTTACCTTTTCTTGTTTTGTTCTTGCCACATTTTCTAGATTAAAATGCTTGCGCTGGCCCCCTCAATATGATCTTGATATGAAAATGAAGATATTTGTGTTTCTTTTTTATATATTTAATATTCTTTACTATCTTTGAGAAAAAACCCAACAAATATAAAGAAATACTTTGAGGTGCATCATATAAACGTGTCAAGGAGGAAAACAAACGAGTTGAAATATGTTGAGAAACGCGTTTACCAACGTATTTTGTAAACCGCAGGTCATTTTGTGTGCGGAACGGCAGATTGTAAATTACTATTCATATTTGATCATAAATCGTATTTACATTTACTATTTTTTATAAATTGTATTTGTGTTTTTACTATTTTAACTGTATCATAAACCACAATTCATTTATTCTGCATCGTAAACCGTTGTGTCATTCCAATCCACAGTATAACTTTGATTTTAAGGGTCTAGACAAAGTTTATGGAGGCAAGTCACACCTTATACATTGTCTAACGAATCAGCATGCACAATTTTCTTGAATATTTGTATTCTCAAATTTTCAAACCACATTTATTCATTGATAATAAATTTAACTCGATGGTCGTGATATATGAAGTGTATGTTAATTGTTGACAAAATAAAATAAAACATATATAGCTTCACTAACAGATATACAGAATTATGTAAATCCCTTCATCAAAAAAAAAAAAATGATGTAAATCTTGTTAAGTAGTCCGAATATCTAACAAAGGTATTTTGATTAAAATGCATGCGCCCATAAATCTCTTTGGTTTGGTGGTTGACAAATAATTTATAAAAAACTATAAAAAAAAGTTTGAGACTGTTTTTTGTCAACCAAATTATAAAAGAAATTAAAAAATGAACTAGATTGTCGGTCTTTAAATTTATAAATCATATCATTAAAGAAAGAAAAAGGTGAGAGATTTTTGACAAATTCCACTAAATTATTCTTCGAAATTAGCAAAACCTGGTCAATTTCTAGAAGAATTTGTTTCGGTCATCAACTTTCTAAACATTATTGGTATGCAGCAATGTCCAAACAAAAACAAAAGTAAGAGAATTCGTGAGAAATGCTTCTTTTAATATATTTATTTTAATTTTTTAAATATTTTTTCGAATTTAGAGTTAATTTAAAGTTTAATTTAGGGTTTAAATTTTGTAGGATTAGAATTTAGTTTCTTACCAACTATGTGAGTTTATGTTTGGGTATTTGAGTTTATATTTTAGAAGTTTTAATTTTATTGAGGATTAAAACATTTTTTTAGTGTTTAGAATTTTAGGGTTTAGGGTTAAAACCCTAAACCCTAGATTCTAAACCCTACAATCCTATAAAATTTTATAGAATATTTTAAAATATTAAAAATAATAATTTAGATTGAAACTAATATATTTTTAAATAACACCCAAGAAATAGAGTATTTGTAAAAATATAGAGTAAAATGGGAAATTTCTCCCCAAAACTAATGATGCAAACAGATGCATCTTTCATGGTCGTTGCGTGTATTTTTATGACTAATTAGAATTATCTGGTATTATTTGTTGTCTGAAAATTATAATTATTTGTTAGAAATTGAATATTGTTATATTAATAATATAATTTTATCAGAATAATAAATATGTAAAAAACAAAAAAAATTATTACCCAAATAGGAACGAGACACTGATGAAAGAAAAAAAATGACAAAGAAAGAGATTAATGATCTTATAATTGATGAATGGAATCATTTATGTATATATGTTACGATGAACAATCGTTCATTTATATAGAAGTAAGATGAGGAAGTTATTGTTCTTCCATAATGACAGTGGGATCCACATAAATAAATTATGTAATAAACGTATGTTTATTAATGATTTATGTTATGATTTGCACAACACTCCCCTTTGGAGACCAGCGTCATTATGGTTTGTTTGCGTTAAGATATTTCGTTGTCTCGTTAAAAGCATTTCCAGAAAAACCATGTGAGAAAAACCATGGTAGGGAAAAAGAGTGCAACCACGCATCTCCCCCTCGAATAGTCAGGACGTCATCTTATAAGTCTTGATGACGGCGCATGCCAATGTTATAGACATGTTTCCTGAACGTAAAAGTGGGAAGAGACTTTGTAAAGAGGTATGTTGTATTGTCAGATGATCATACATATTTTATTTCAATTTCTTTATTCTTCTCTAACTCTTGGGTGTATGAGAAGAACTTTGGAGGGATATGTTTGGTTATCGCTTTTGATATATCCTTCCTTCGTCTGAGCGACACATGCATCATTATCTTCATATAAGATAGTCGGCTCCGTGTTTACGCGAATTCCACAACTTGATTGAATGTGTTGACTTATTGACCTTAACGATACACATTCTCTACTTGCTTCATGAAGTGCAATGATTTCAGCATGATTTGAAGAAGTAGCCACAAGTGTTTGCTTTTGCGAACGCCATGATAAAGCAGTGCCTCCGATTGTAAAAATGTATCCTGTTTCTGATCGAGCTTTATGTGGATCTGATAAATATCCCGCATCTGCAAAGCCAACATTTGATTATTTATCTTAGCATAGAATAATCATAAATCAATAGTCCCTTGAAGATAGCGTAAGACATGTTTAATCCCATTCCAATGTCTTCGCGTAGGGGACGAACTAAATCTTGTTCAGAGATTAATGATAAATGAAATCTCAGGTCGAGTACAATTTGCAAGATACATAAGTGCTCNTTCAGAGATTAATAATAAATGAAATCTCAGGTCGAGTACAATTTGCAAGATACATAAGTGCTCCGATTGCACTTAAATATGATACTTCAGGACCGAATATTTCTTCATGCTCCTCATGTGGTCGGAAGGGATCATTTTCAATATTAAGTGACCTTTACGACCATAGGGGTAATCATAGGAGTTGCTTTATCCATGTTTAATCTTTTTAACATTCGTTTAGTGTATGTGGATTGATGCACAAATATACCCTTTTGAGAATGCTTAATTTGTAGGCCAAGTCAATATTTTGTCCGTCCGAGGTCTTTTATCTCAAATTCCCCTTTTTGGTGACGGTCTTATGATTAATTTTCTAAAAGAGCATGCTTCGCATGTAATTTTACTCCCATNATATTTCTTCATGCTCCTCATGTGGTCGGAAGGGATCATTTTCAATATTAAGTGACCTTTACGACCATAGGGGTAATCATAGGAGTTGCTTTATCCATGTTTAATCTTTTTAACATTCGTTTAGTGTATGTGGATTGATGCACAAATATACCCTTTTGAGAATGCTTAATTTGTAGGCCAAGTCAATATTTTGTCCGTCCGAGGTCTTTTATCTCAAATTCCCCTTTTTGGTGACGGTCTTATGATTAATTTTCTAAAAGAGCATGCTTCGCATGTAATTTTACTCCCATGATATATCTCTTGAATTTTCAACGACTGACCGTNCTCATAGGAGTTGCTTTATCCATGTTTAATCTTTTTAACATTCGTTTAGTGTATGTGGATTGATGCACAAATATACCCTTTTGAGAATCCTTAATTTGTAGGCCAAGTCAATATTTTGTCCGTCCGAGGTCTTTCATCTCAAATTCCCCTTTTTGGTGACGGTCTTATGATTAATTTTCTAAAAGAGCATGCTTCACATGTAATTTTACTCCCATGATATATCTCTTGAATTTTCAACGACTGACCGTGTGAATTCTCAATAATCTTTCGCATCATCGTTGTGCCTGGGTCACCAAGGCGATCATGCCATAATAAGAAATCATTTGAATTTCTCTTAATCACAAGATGCGATTCTATTACATTTTTATATGTGGGGTGCAACCCCGAAGAAATTTATGGATTTTTCCAATATAATTCTTTTTCCGGATTTATCCGAAATTATATACATATATTTTTTTCCATCCTCAGTCGCAGACTGGGTATCATATCCTTGAAGGTATATGTCTTTGAAACTCAACAAAATTCTTTTAAAATTCGGAGAATATAATGCATTATCTATGGAAAACTTAGTTCCATTAGGAAACATAAAATTTGCCTTTCCAATTCCTTCAATTAGGTCTGTCGGACCTGATATTGTATTGACAATAACCCTTTTTTTGGTTTTATATGAGTAATATCTCTTATGTCTCAGAATAGTGTGTGTCGTTCCACTATCTGGAATACAAATTTTTCGAATTTGTTCCTTCGATTTTGTTCCATCCATTTTCCGAGTGGGAACTTGAGCTTCTCCATATAAAATCATAAAATATCATTAATATTATTTATTTAAAATGAACCACACATATTAATAAACACATACATTACACAGCGAACAATCATATAAAAGAGTAAATAAATAACGTGGTAAATTCTTCAAGAATAAATTCTCTAACGAGAATATCATAAATAGAACTGAAAATTACACATATTGCTAAAAATCAAAAGCAAACAAAACGTTTTCTTAGAAATTTGAAACGAAACAATTTTCTCATAAACGGTTTTTGAGAGAGATAAAAATTTTTTGAATGGTTTTAAAATGAGTGAAATTTGATAGTATTTATAGATTGTAAACATTGTTCATAGCCGTTTAAAAGGTTGTTTTTTTTTTTTGGAGAATAATAAAAATAAAATAATTAAAACCAATCTAAAGAATTTATTGAACAATCAATTAAATCTACCAAATTTTAGATCAGAGGTTTATATATATGTGGGAGAGCCTCCATATATATGAACCATAATTTAGATAAGTATATATAGTGATATTATGGTGACTGTTATCCATATAACAAATAATAAATATTGCGGTTCAGCTGTCCACTATAGTATATAGTCATGGTGCGTTGAACAATCATTGCATATGAATAGTAAAAAAATATCGTGGCTCAGCCATCCCATTATAATATATAAAGATTGTGTGTATAACACTCATATTATATGAATAGTAAAATAATATTAGGGAGATAAACCACTCTTGATAATAATAAATAAATAGTGGTGCAAAAAACATCCACATAAAATTATTATAGGGATAATATTCTCCGATATAATAATTTATAAGTATAATAATATATATATGTATTTACTCAGCTTAATCATAGAGTGATCGTGATGATAACGTGTTATAATAGTAGTATAACTTTATCAGAATAATTAATATATAAGAAGACAAAGAAATTTATTACATGAGTGGGAACGAGACACTGATGAAAGAAAAGAAATGAAAGAGAAGGAGATTAATGATGGGAGAATCTAAAAAATGCCCTTTTGGGTGCATATTTTTAAAAATACCCATATTTTTTTGTTATTTTTGAAAAATATATTACTTTCAATTTAAATTCAATCTAAATTATCATTTTTAGTATTTTTAAATATTCTATATTGTTTTGTAGGGTTGTAGAGTTTAGAATATAAGTTTTAGGGTCCTAAAAAGGTTTTAATCATTAATAAATCCAAAATTCCTAAAATATAAACTTAATACCTCAAACATAAACCCAAATAGTTTGTAAAGCACTCAGGTAACCATTGTATAGTCATGGTGCGTTGAGCAACCATTGTATATGAATAGTAAAATAATATCGCGGTTTAGCCATCCCATTATAATATATAAAGATGGTGTGTATAACACTCATGTTATATGAATAGTAAAATAATATTGGGGGAGACAAACCACTCCCGGTAATAATAAATAAATAATGGTGAAAGAAACATCAACATAAAATTATTATAGGGATAATATTCCCCAATATAATAATTTATATAATATAATAATATATATGTATTTATCCAGCTTAATCATATAGTGATCGTGCTGATAACCTGTTATAATAGTAGTATAATTATATAAGAATAATAAATATATAAGAAGACAAAGAAATTTATTACGTGAGTGGGAACGAGACACTCATGAAAGAAAAGAAATGATAGAGAAGGAGGTTAATGATGGGAGAATTAAAAAATGGCCTTTTGGGTGCACATTAAAATACCCCTATTTTTGTTATTTTTGAAAAATATATTAGTTTCAATATAAATTCAATATAAATTATCAGTTTTAATATTTTTAAATATTCTATATTGTTTTGTAAGGTTGTAGGGTTTAGAATCTAGGGTTTGTGGTTAAAACCCTAAACCCTATAAAATGTTTTAATCCTTAATAATTCCAAAACTCCTAAAATATAAACCCTAATACCTCAAACATAAACCCAAATAGTTTGTAAATCACTAAACCTTAATCGTATAAGATTTAAGTCCTAAATTAAATCTTAAATCAACTCTAAATAAAAAGAGTATTTTTAAAAGATAAATAAGGATATTTTTGAAAGGTGCATATCGAAAAGATATTTCTTAAAATTTATCATTAATGATCTTATAATTGATGAATTATATCATTTATGTTTATATATGAACAATTGTTCATTTATATAGAAGTAAGATGATTAATGACAACAGATTCCACATATATAAATAATGTAATAAACTTTATTAACTGTTGGAGCCATAAATAAATTATGTAATATACGTATCTTTATTAATGATTTATGTGATGACTTTCGCAACAAATACTTGGTAATATCATAACAAAGAATAAATGAGACACAAAGAACACACTGTAATTTCTTTTCTGGTCAACACAGTAATATTTGGTTTAGTTTGATTTTTAATTTTCCAATTAGGAATTTGAAATTTTTATAACCACCAACCGTGTTGAGTATTCGTCCTCAACGTGTAATAATGAATCAGAAAAAGGGGAACAATAAGATGAATTAATACAATATAAATAGTATAATATAATGTGTATTTGGTCCAGCTAGATTGCTTCGGTGCCTCAAAAAAGAAAACGCTCTCTCTCATCTTTTTTTTTTCTGAGAATCTGAGAATCGTATAAACCTTCTTATCGTCTTCTTCTATTCTTCTTCTTTCTCCCAATCCTTTCTCCTTCAAGATATTGTAAAGGTAAAATCTTTATACTTTACTTCGTATAAACAACGAAAGTTTCTTCCTTTACTTAAAAAGTGTTGGGGTTTCTTTGTGTGGGATCCGTGCTTTGTTCTGTAAAGTTTTAACCTTTTCTGTGTTTTTAGCAATTGAAAATTCTGAGAAAGTAACTTTTTGTAATTGATTAGCGTAGATTCCGGAATTTACTATTTGTTTTCTCTCTCTCCCTCTCTCTCTCTCTCTCTCTTTTTGTGATTTTAGTTTTCTTTACTTTCTCTTGTTCTTCTTTAAGCGATGAAATAGAGAAATTGTTCAAATGGTTTTTTTTTTTTTTTAATCCGTATCTGATATCTAGATTCGATCTATGTTTTGTTGATTCAGAATTTGCCTTTTGGTTAGATTAAGAATATTCCTGGGGATTTTTTGGATTAGTATATGGTGGGATGGAACCTGATTTAACTTACTTAAAAGTAAAACCCCTTTTCTTAGCTTTCAATGTTGCTATATTTAGAAGAATGTGTGAATTGTAGATGTAGTTGCTGAGGTATAACAGGTCCATTGATTCATTAGATGTAGTCACTATGAAAGTTTGCAGATTCGCATCGCGGGTCTTGTTTATGCCTTCTCAGGATCTTGTTTCATATTACTGACCTTTAGATGTTAGGCTTAATCTTCTTGAATTCTGGCATTGTTATGTTTTCATATTTTCTGCTTCTCTTTGTATTTTTTGGTCTTGGGATTTATGAGTGATTTCTGTGTATATAGTTTCCTGTTCTTCAGGTTCATCATTACTCTTGACCAAGATGCATCTCAAGGCCCCTGAGCATCAGGTTGCAGGACACATTGCTAGAGATGGGAAGCTTGGTCCTCTGGTCGATGACAAAGGACGGTTCTTCAAGCCACTACAGGGCAAATCTCGTGGTGAAATTGAGGTGAAGTTCTACGAATCTTTCACATCAAACACCCAGGTTCCAGAGAACATTCGTCGATATTTCCCTGTGTATTATGGTACTGAAGCAGTTGAAGGTTCTGATGGTGCAGCCATGATTGTGCTTGAGAATATTCTTTCCGAGTACTCGAAGCCGTCAGTAATGGATGTTAAGATGGGTTCAAGAACATGGTACCCTGAAGCATCTGAAGAATACATCCAGAAATGCTTAAGGAAAGATAAGGGTACAACCACCGTGTCATCTGGATTCAGGATCTCTGGTTTCGAGGTGTATGATCACAAAGAATTGAAGTTCTGGAAGCCAGACAGGAAGCTTCTTAACGGGATTGACATCGATGGCGTGAGACTAGCTCTGAGGAAGTTTGTATCATCAAACACACTTTCCGACACCAGCTCAGAACCTGACTCTGCTTTTGCCTCTTGTGTCTATGACGGTTCCAACGGGATCATAACACAGTTATTAGAGCTCAAGACTTGGTTCGAGACCCAAACGCTCTACCATTTCAACTCTTGTTCAATCCTAATGGTCTATGACAATGAATCCATCTTAAAGGGAAACCATGACGATGCTCGACCACAAGTCAAGCTGGTGGATTTCGCTCACGTTCTCGATGGCAATGGCGTCATTGACCATAACTTCTTGGGTGGACTCTGTTCGTTAATAAGCTTCATTCGTGATACGCTTCAAAGCTCAGATGAGTCTACAGAAACTTAGTTTTAAGTATATGGTTTTGGCTTGCCTGATTCAATTTTTGGATTTAAACTGTCTCATTGAGTCATTTCTCATCTGTACTTGATTACCTTAAGACTATATACATTTGTTCTCTTTTCTCAAGAACTTTTCTATCCGATCTAGACATATAAAAAAAGTTTCCAATTTTTTGAGTTTGAGAACTTTCATTGTGATTTGTGAGGTAAAAAAAGAGTTTAGGGTCAAAAGCAAAATAATGGTAAATATATGTAATTTTGAAGAGTTTATTTCGGGTGAATCCCCAAATGTTAGTAAAAGTGTAGGGACTGAAATGAAACCGTCTTCTACATATATTACTCTGCTCTGCTTCTTCGTTTCAAATTCGCCTCTCGCGCGCGCATCGAGGAAGACGAAGATTGAGTGAGAATGGTGCTACTATGTTTCGTGTTGGATCTTCGGAATATCTCTCCGTATTTGGTCGGCGATCTAAAGCAGGTTTATATCAATCTATCTTGATTTTTGTAGTTTTTGTCACTGCGAATTTCGACTTCGTTTCTAGAAATTGATTGTTGATGCGAACACTCTACTCGAATTTGATTCTCGTTTCTGTGAATTTTGTAGTCGTTTCTGAAACTCGCCAATTTGCATGCGATTTCGTCTCCGGTGGATTCTTTCACGGATCGGATCGGTTTGTGTTATATCATGAAGGATCGAATTTCTGGAAACGATCAGGTTATACTCGAAATCGATCGTTTTGTGTTCTTCGAATTTCGGTGAATTTTGTGTGGTTGTTGACGTTTAGATGGATTCTAGCAGTTGAAATTTGCGTATACTCCCAATGGAAACTTCAGTCTTAGAGACTTTCATCACGCTGTTAATAGCTTGCCTTTAGATGCGTTTGTACCTGAGATCGATGAATCGGGAGCTATATCTTGTAGAGGTTTCTCTCTTTCACTCATGTTTTCTTCATAGTTTCCTGATTTCTGCTTGTTAATCATAGTTATATTGTCGATAGATCTTAAGCTGTCAAATGTTCTGTGTGATCGATCGTTGTACTCATGGGGAAGTAGAGACATTATGAGGAAAGTTATTGTGATGAGTTCTTGTTTCCCTGCGGATATGGATTCTGAAGCGAGGAACACTCTTATGGTCAGCCAAATGTGTTGAATACTATATTTGTTACTTGTTAGTGTTTTTAGCTTGTTTTCTCAGTTCTTTGTGTTTTTGCTTCAGGCTGCGGCAGAGAAATGTGTGTCGGTTGAGTTTCTTTTGCTTGAGAGGAACACAGGCCATCTGAGATTTACTCAAGAGAAGATCAATAGATTTCTCAGAGATCTTTCAGATCTTGATAATTGTTCATTCCAAACCTGCATTCCTGGTAGGTTCCAAATTACTTGCTGCTTTCTAAACAAAAAATCGTACAGAAACTTTTCAGATTTTGATTCCTGTTTCTTTGAAGTGGTTTTACTTGCCTCGCATCAGATATTCTGGCTAGTTTAATTATTTGTATCTATTATCTGTAAAGAGGTTTTGAATTTGAGTCCAGCACGATACAACACAAAAATAGTTCAAAGGACATTTCTGTTTGTATGATACTGATCCCTTCTATGCATTCAGATGGAAAGTCACTTCATGGTCTTGAAAAGAGATGGCTTCAAGATCTAAAGGAGGAATCTGGAGAATCACTCCAGGCCCAGTTTGTCTTCAGGAGTAACCTTGTTGGCTCAGTGAACAAGATCTTCTGCAGTTTAACTGCAGCTGCAAATCAGATTGTCGACGGATTTAGCCCTTGTCAAGTATTGATCCATACCCCTAAACTTGAATCTGTTATTTCCCAATAAGCTTACACTTTGCGTCATTAGGGTGGGATGCTGTCCAAATTGTAGATTTCATTTTTTACCTTAGTAACTGCTTTGTCCACTAGAGTCTTTCATTCTCTTTGTTGTTGTTGTTTACAGACATGCAGGTGCCACGGAGTCCCTGTACACGATTCAGTGGAAAGCAAAACACAGAAGTTGCAATGCTCCGTAACCAGTCATGAACTAGGAAAGTATGATGTGATTGAAAATTCTGTGAAAGTTGGTGAGAGAACTGTTCTGTTTCTGCCTTCAGTTCAGAACCTCCAGAAGCTTCATACAGTCTCTTCTCTGATTGATTTCATTGTCATAGAGAGGACTAAGCTAACGTCTCTCAATGAAGGTAACACTTTTAGCTACCCGAAGTGATATTGTTTCCACTAAGCTCTTTCCTTTCGATTCAAGTATTCTTTGACGTAGGCCTAATACTTGGGAGGCCTTACATTGTAAGTCCTTCAACTTGTAACGAAATGGAAGCTTCTTTAGAAGACATGGATCAACCAGATCTGAACACTCAGCGTAAGACAGTGCTTCCCCAAAATAAACTCACATTGCAGTGTTGTCTCGTAGTTTTTCTAAGCAGCTAGAAATGCAGTTTTCCAGGGACTATGTGGTGCACTATATTCGATAGACCAAGGCTTGGTTTGCTCTTCAAATTGTAATCTAGACACCATGACAGTCGTGGAGTTTCATTGCTATTACATTCTTCAACCATCAGAAAATGGTCCAATGCTTCTGAGGGTAAAAAAACCTTCACTCTGGCTCTCTTCCCTGGTAGAATAGTAGTAAAGTTCTGGATTAATACTCTCACTATGATATGCTAAATTATCGTCAGTTTTTGCAGTTCTTGGTTTAAAAGACAAATTTGTTTACAGAGATTGGCAGGGTCAGAGGAAGTCTTGCCTGTTTCCAACGCCAGTCAGTTTGCTGAGTCATTTATTCCTAAAGAAATCGAGATTTCCGTCAAAGGCGCTTTGTTAGAGGTAGATTTCATTTCAATCAGGTTGATATTCATATTTAATATTTAGACTTCTAACTTTTCCTTTTCTTTCTGGAAATTATAAGCAGATTGAGTCAATAGACTACAATCCTTTGAACCACACCAGAGGCTTCCACCAAAAACTAAACCTTATTGTGAAGGAAAGTCTTCAATTTGGGTAATTATTCTCCTTCTTTTGTTCTCTTCTTCACTAATTATATCTCTGCAAATCTGTCAGAAGTCTCTTAACTTTTTCTTGTTTATGGTAGTTCACTAGATTCAAACATGAAAGACGCAACATATGAAGTCAGCTCAGTGGTTTCAGAAACTGTAATCCCAGCGGTGCAGACATTTTCAAACATACCAAAACCATCCATAGAAGAAGAAACCCATCAGGTGATTCAGATAAGTGATGAAGAAGACAAAGCAACAGCTTCCATTACTAAAGAATGGGAACAACTAGTAGTCACTCAGGACGTTCTCATGAAGTCTTCTTCCCTGCTTGCAACCACACGCATAGAAAACATAAACCGCAAAGTTCTTTCGCCTTTACACAATAACAACAAACAGGCCGATATGAAAACATCGATGATACTGGAACGACTTGAAGTTCCAAAGAGGATGAAAGGAAAATTTGGATCACCAAGTGTAGTCACATATAATCCAACCTTATCAGATGTCACTGTGCTGTCTCAGAAGAAGCCTCTGATTCCTTTTCAGACAAGTCAGGCTTCTAATAACCAGACTGTTTCATCAAGCCAGCTCATGAAACCCAACTTCCAGAGACTGAAAAGAAAGATTAAGTGAGGAATTCAAAAGGTAAGATTGCTCTTCCTCTGTCTAGCACTTACACCTGAAGTGTGAAAGTTAACAGAGAGTGTTAAGAAATTTTGTATAGGAAAAGAAGGAACAGGTGTCAATATTTCATCTCAGGGAGACTTGAAATTCGAACATCAGAGGAAAGGTAATGTTCTGTATTTCGCGTAGAAAGAGACAAACATGATCTGATTTTTCTTTATAGTAGAAGAACCAAAACTATATAAAATCACATTATATATGTACAGTTTCTATTCAAAGTTCTTCAACCATGAAGCCAATAACTCAAAAAAGCTTTTTTAAGGCTCTTAGAGCCTTTTAAGTTTTAGCTATATACATATATCTCCAAACGTAGTTTTAGAAATTCTCCTTATGGAAATAGAACTTGGTCGAGGTCTTATGTGAGAAATCCTGTGCTAAGTGTTTTAGTTCTTTCACTAATCCAGCTGCTCCGCAATAAAATACTCCTGCAAATTTAATAAACATCCACATTATTTGCATTCTGATTCATATATAAATAAGACATACGATAGATATATAGATGAGAGTGGTGGTTGTATGTTAGTAAGAAACTCACCGACTCTAGTCTTAGGATGCTTCACAGCTATCCTCTTGAAAACGCTTCTCCAGTCTGGCCTAGCGAAGTGGGACATGACACGTGTCCCCGACACAACATCCACTCCGTGCTTCTCATGGTTCAGTGACTGGAGCATCGTGATCAGTGCTGACCTTGCGTCTCCTTCCTCGTAAACGCTAGTGCAGTAGTTATGCAGCTCAATGACCTTGTTACGGTCTGTTATGACCACTTCGTCCATAACGTTCTTGAACCAGTCAAACGACCCTTGCTCTCTTGTGACCCAGTAGAAATAAGCTCTCTTGGTTCTGAACATCTCACTCTTTCTTGATGGAGAAAGAGGAGGTGTGAACATGTTGTGGTTTGGTGACTGTCCTCGGTGACTACCTCTTCCTTCTTCTTCATTTCCTTTTAAGTTATTGATTATGTCCCTGACGATGCTGATCATTGGAGTAGCTCCAATTCCTAGACCCACGAGAAGAACAACTTCGAACTTCTTGTAGTCTTGTGCTGGTGCGCCGTATGGACCATCGATTAGGATTCTTGGAAAGCTAAGGGATTGACACAGTTAAAAGTGAAATCATCTTATAGACTGCATATGTATACAATGTTACTGATAAGACTTACTTAGGCACATAATCCCAGTCCCCCGAGTCAGCTCTGTTCAGCCTGTTTTCATCATGAGAGCGTGACCTACACACCTGAAGATCAGATAGAGACAGAGAAAGTTATACATCCAACACATTTGATCTAGTGTATACATGTAAGGCAAAATTGAAGTAAAGTACCTCGGAGAATAACAATCTTAACTGCTTAGTCCAATCTCCCAGAACTCTGATGTGTACACTGAGATAATCATCTCCTGGAGCTGAGGTTATTGAGAATGGATGCCTGTTTATATGCATAACAAAATGTTCAGTTGTATTTGCATACAAAGTGTCTCAGGATAGTATGAGAGTTACTCCAATTACCATTCTAATGAAGAAACTGCAGAACAGTTGAGGTACATGTATTGTCCACTTTTGTATCTGAAGTTGCTTGGTCTAGACATTTGAAGCGACAATACATTCCCTGGTAACACAGAAACCTGTTGAAAGAATCAAGGTAGCAGTAGAGATGAATAAACAATTTCCTCTTTTTGTCTGGATATTTAAGTAGAGAAAAGTTTATAGGTTCCACCTTTAGTATCGAAACAGCCTCGATGCCTGACCTGAAGGCACGAATGAGCCTCTCACACAAGTAAAGAACCACCGGTACCATCAAGTACATCCATGTCTATTAAATCACACAAAAACCAAAGTCAGACTCCATATTGCATCTTCCACAAGCCTACTACAATTTTGTAATGGGTCTTACTAACCGTTTTTTTGTACCACGGCTTAATGAGGAAGACATAGTATCCGTGTACGATGAGCAGTGAGTAGACGATAACAAACAAGTGGTGAGAGTACCAGAAGGCGTTGAAGCCTGTTATTTTCTTCAGTGGTCCAGGAAGTTTGAGCTTATTACGTCTGAACCATGGTGTAGCTAATGTGAAGGCTATGGTCATTAGTATAACCATTGCAATCCCGGTAACTCCTTCTACCGACTCCAAATATTCCCGATACCTCGTCCTCTGTTCCCCAAAATACTGCTCCATTGGCTTATATGTCTCTTCATCTGCAGCTATCAGCCGGGGAAAATCGCAGGCTAGGTGAGATGTAGCATGGAGTCCAACTCCGACTGAAATTCCTATTGCTATGACCTGTGCAAGATTCAATCATAAGCATTTACATATCGATATCTGAACCTTTCTTTTTACTTCTCCGGGAAGCTAAAAGATTACCTTGTGAAAATTGAGGCTGTCATCGAAAGGGACAACCGCACCTAACTTGGTTTTGGTCCTGAGCCAAGTGATAGTATTTCGACAGACTGGTAACAAAATGATAGCCATGTTTAGTTTAAGCGTCTCTGCTGCCCCTTTAGCTATACAAACACAAACTCCCAGAACTTGGTAAGCAGATCTCTTCCTATACTGTATGAACTTCCACGTGAACAGCCCGGCCATAACACCTATCCATAGAGCCATCACCCACACTCTCTTCCAGTTATCCAACAAAAAATACTTCATCCCCTTGCAAAAACGTGCTCCGAGATTCCTACTTTGAGGTACCTTGAGCTTCTGACTTAGCATCTTGCTTAGGACTTTACTCTCCCCATCTCTTGTAGCCTCCAATGGCGCTTGCAACAGCAGTACCTCGAGATTCTCTATCTGTTTGGCATTGTAGAGCAAGTTCCTCCAAACACATCAAAAAAGCATTCACAAACCAAACTTTTTATAAAAATAACATCCATCAAAACGAACCTTATTCACAAAACTTCACATACCATGATGTACCCATAATGATATGGATCCAATGCTTCCATAATCAACGCAGCATATTCATCAGCATGTCTCCTAATATTATCCAACTCATTTGCAGAAGCACTTAGAGCTATGATCTGTACATCAAGAGAAAAATCACTTAATCAAGATCACAAAAAGCCTCAAGATAACACCAATCACTTTAAGAATCAAAATTTACCTCTCTGACTTCTGCTTCATTCAACTTCCCATCCGCATCCTTATCGACCCTAAAACTCATACCATACTTCAAATATGAGACTGACTATTCATATCCGATATATAAAGAAACCGAAGAAACACTTACATGGCAAAGAAAGTTCGTAGCCTTGAATCGAAATCTTGATCAGTAATCTGCTTCCAAAACTTTTGAAGTTGTTCCTTGTTTATTGAATCTCCACTTACATTCTCGCTCCTTCCTAAAGCATCAAATAATGCCAAGGCAAACTCTTTCGAATTCATCCCTACAACAACAAAAATTCAAAAATTCTGTAAATCAATTCTGATCAAATATAGCTAATGATGATAAAGAATGGCTAACCTATACATTCACCGAATCTAGAACGGTGCAATAACCCGTTGGTAGTCNTTTCGAATTCATCCCTACAACAACAAAAATTCAAAAATTCTGTAAATCAATTCTGATCAAATATAGCTAATGATGATAAAGACTGTCTAACCTATACATTCACCGAATCTAGAACGGTGCAATAACCCGTTGGTAGTCTTCGTAATCTCATGGAACCGTTTCTCAACACCAGGCCAACCGGTGACTCCATCAGTCTTANCTTCGTAATCTCATGGAACCGTTTCTCAACACCAGGCCAACCGGTGACTCCATCAGTCTTAGTGATGAACTTGAGCCCCTTAAGAGCTATCTCAGCTCTAGATTTCGAACGGCGGAACCTAGCAAGAGGCGCACGGGGCGGTTTTCTTGACGAAGAAGAAACAGAAGAAGCAACTCGTTTCACTTCATTAGAAACAGAAGACGCTATACGTTTCAAAACAGAGTTACTCCTCCCCGAACGACCTGGTCTTAAAAGCGATCTCTCTGGATCCTCGGCTCCGATTCTTCTCGGTGACTCTAAGCCGTAAACTGAGACTGAATCATCGTGGATATCTAGTGAGATCTCAACGTATTCTTGATCTTCGTTGTGATTAATAATCGCTGATGACTTTCCGCTGTACGGTGTCTCTGTACCGCTTGTTTGGTAGTAGTATTTCGCGTTTTCGAAACCTAACTTTTGCATTTTTGCTTTGGTTTCTTCAATCTTGGTCTCTATGCATCTTTTGGAAGATGATGAAGTTTGAAGAACGAGAGATAAGTTTTCTTGAAAGAAGAACTTTAGAAGATTAAATTTATTGATTTGGTATACCAAAAGGATACACTAAGAGATTAGTTTATTAGTGTTGGATTATTCAACTGACGAAGTTTTGAATCTTTACTAATCAAGAAACTTTCAAAAGTAGCATGAAAGAAGACTTTTTATATAATGATTGGTTAGAAATTTTAGAGGAGTTGTTTTAAGTACTTTCTTTCGTAGTCAAATCTCCCGCGCATTACCGAGTCACGTCCAATATGAGACTTATTATAAAGTTTTGGTCAGCATAATCTAATTTTTTTTTTTTGTTTTATATCTCACGTTATATCTAATTAATCATTTGAAATCTAAATAATTTTATCTTAGATTTTTGAAAATATAATTAATTATCCAACCGACTTGTTTAACAAACAAACATTGCATTTTCCATTCACCAAACCACTTGCCAAAATTTATATGTTATAGAGTAGGTTATAGAATAGAGATGTTGACTTTCTTTTCTTTTGTGTTTAAAAATTATTTAAAAGTTGACAAAAGAAAAAAAAATACTTAATCAGCGAAGTTATCACGTAATTACAATTTGATAATA
>OVAP01002909.1:0-13022 GCA_900406295.1 Aurinia saxatilis
GGGGGGGTTTGTGTGTTGTTTACGCTTTTGCCCCTCTTTTTGTTTTGAAAAATTGATATATAGTATGATTTGTGTGAATATATGTTTTAATGGTGATTATAGCAACTGCTCCAATTCTTACTATATTCAATATAACCATATATGACGATAGCACAATCGTTTAAACATTTATGATGTACTCATATTTTTCTAAATATATCATTATTTTTTAATTTATGAGATACGTAATGTTAATTTTGTTTCTAAAAAGATAGAGTAATTACTGTTAATTGGATAAGGCGCGTAATGTATTTTATCCGTTTTTAAAAGATGTGTATCTCAATTTTTTCTAATTATTGAGATAACTGTTAATTTTGAAATAAATAATTTTAGTGTTGAATTATGAAAAAAAAATCCAGTGTTGAAATTTAATGTATTTATTTTATTAAGTATTAATATTTTTNNAATCCAGTGTTGAAATTTAATGTATTTATTTTATTAAGTATTAATATTTTTAAAAATTTGGGTGAAACACACAAAAAAAAGCTATTATAAAATGGAAGGAGTATTAATGTTGGTTTATCATGATTGATAAAAAATAATATACATACAGTATTTTCCCCAAAGAATTTTGGCCAAAACAAATGTTAATTTTTTTTTATATATACTATTCAAAAACGGCGTTGATTTCTGCAAATACTATATATTCTAATGGTTTTGAAAAACTGCAAATCACTGTTTAGCTAGTAATTTTCAAAAAGATGGTCAAATATTTTTATTTCCCTATTTTCAATTAGTAACGTTACCTTTTATTTTTCCTTTCTTTGGGACCTACTTAACGCGGAGTTTGAGCGACTCTTGATTATCTTTAATTACAGAAAGTAGATTTGTGTAATAGATTTAAAACGTTTAAACCCAAAGGTAGTAGTTAATGACCTTTGTCTTAATACGAGACTGATTTGTTCATACACATTTCCAAGTTTGTCACTCTCGAGTCTCCATAAATAAATCACGACACGTGTATCCTGTAAACTGCATGATCCAATATCGCAAAGCTTTTGAGGCTTTTAACTAATCAACCATTAATTACATCACTAATCCATAACTTACTCTAAACGATTAAACCCAACTTCTTTCCTTTAACGTTGTTGGATATATGGATCAGCTTAAAGATAAAGGGCACCACTCACACCATATATATACTGCCCTTTTTGCATGGACGACTCTAAAATATTTATTAGCTCACTCAATAATGACACCTATGATTTATAGCTTTAATGAGCAAAATTCGTGTTGATTAGCAAAGATAGCCATCTGAAAAAGATTTTTTTTATAAGAAGTTAGGTTAATTGTTTGTAGATAGAAATATATAGATATCCACTTATTTGATTCAAGAGTACATACCCCGGTAGATATTACATTTGGTTGATTATGCATCCATATATAGACATACATACCAAATCGGTTTGATTAACCGATAATTATAGGAAATTAAATTCTACAACCCACCAAAAGCATCCATGTACATGCATGTGTGAAGAGATGTACCTATTCAACCGTTAATTATATTACAAAAAACTTTATACTATAGTAAAATTGTCGTAGAAAGAGAACTTTCTGGTCATTCGAAAGAACATTTGAACGGTGACAAGTGAATGATTTTGTATCCATTTCCGCATCCGATCCAAATCATGTTAATCAACAAACTGCCCTAGAACATATCATGTCAACATAAATTAAGTTCTTTATACATTTGGCCAAATCTTATAAGTTCGAGTCATATATATGGACTGTTTTATATCCTCATTTATTAAGTTTAGCTTTATACAGTACCAATTTCTTCGTGATTAGATTGTATCCAGAAATATCAAGTATTATTTAATTTAGCAGCTAAAAACATACTAATCTCTAGACCATAAAGCTGGACTGAGAAATAGAAATAGATGTCATCATATCAACATCAAATCACAACTAAAGATAGCAAAACCACATGACATGCTCAAATTAAACCAGACCAAGATGAGTCAAGCCATTACAACGCTTTTATAGATGTTCTATGGAATTGGATACATCAGGTGTGTTGTATGGTGTGAAATAGATAAGACAGATCGTTATCGTAATTAATGTAACGCATTTACTGTAGACTATGTAGCTATGGTATGGTCCTTCTTGTCTCGTTTATGTCTCTTTACACTTTCTTTTTTATGTTCTACGTCATTCTTCTTCATGTGGATCCGATTACACTTTCTTTTGTGTTAGCTTTTCATGATGATCATGGAAAAAAGAAATAAGTGCTAATTGACTTTACATTTTCAAAATGTTAAAAAATCATATCAACAAAATAGATAAACGTGTGTCAAGCGTGTGATTTTCATTGGTTTTGCCTTATGGCCGGCTTAAGACCTAAGTTTTTATATGATTATTATACATTTAGTCGTTTTCTAGTTGGAAATGAATAATACTTAGATATAAGATGAATTTTTAGATTGTTATTTTGGTGGTGGATTTGTTGGAAAAGCAACTGAGCCACACTGACCATTTCGATCATTTGAAACAGTCTTGTTTTCAAAATAAAAAAGCATTTAACTATTGGATTGGGCTTAAGATAATGATTTATTACGGATGTATTCGATTATGTATGTGGATAAAAATGTTAAATTGTAGTATAACTTATACGATATGTGTAAAATGAAAAAGTAAAGAGTTTAAAGTGAGTAGGAATTAATAAGAGACCTTTAAAATTCTAGTACAAATGAAAAGTTTTTTAGAAAAACGTTTGGTTTAAACTTTTCGAAAAATATGAAATCATATTAGAAAACAAAAGCTTTCATAGTCGATTATGTGTAATTTAATTTTATATTACAAGATCAATTAGAATTGCATGAGCATAAGTACGAAATTGTCATACCAACATTAATTATGAAATGTTTATGTGAATGAATATACAAGAGAAAATGTTAAAGATGTAACCAAATCTTCAACTTCTGGTCTTCTTCATATCTCTCCAAACTCTCTAATTTGTAGTAAACAAATCCATTGGAGATTCCCTACCTAATAATACTGATCCAGCAAAAATGAATATCACAGTTCCAACAATTTTAATATTTAAAGCGGTGTTCCATCACCAAAAACGAATAAACCATCATTATTCAACATTGATCAAAATTGGTACAAGTCTCATCTATCTTTTCTTTTAAAGGATAACAAGTTATTCCAATTCTGGATGGAAATAGAGAACTAAATAAGTCTGTATGAACAGTCACATACTAATCAGCAGATAAATATATAGTCCTATCTCATTTTAATAAGTTAGAAAGATAAATTTTAGGCTTCTTCTAGCCTTTCATCTATTGGGCTGGGCCCAATTGCTCTGGGAGGTATAGTCCCGATCCAACCATGTTTCTGAATAAAAAAACAAAACAAAACGACACATAGTTCAAGAGTGTCAAACATAAACGGCAAAGCGTTCAAACAACTCATCTCGGACTTTTTTTTGTTTCTTCTTCTTCTTCTTCGTCTTCACATGATCTGTATAAATCTCTCGATTTTCAAAATTCGCAGGATTAGGNTGACACATAGTTCAAGAGTGTCAAACATAAACGGCAAAGCGTTCAAACAACTCATCTCGGACTTTTTTTTGTTTCTTCTTCTTCTTCTTCTTCACATGATCTGTATAAATCTCTCGATTTTCAAAATTCGCAGGATTAGGTCAAGTTTTGAAGCTAAATCTTCATCATTTCCCTGTTGAATTTTTGCTCTGAAAACTTTCAATTCGAGTGAAATGGATTTGGATTCTGTGAAAGAGTTTATACGAAGAGAAGTTCCAAATTGGGACGATGAAGTTGTTGCGACGGCGAGATTTAAAGCTTTTAGTGGACAGAGATCAGATTGGGAAATCAAATTTCAGTTTTGGCGTGATTTGATTTTGAAAATTTCACGTCATTTAGGGATTTTGATTATTGATCCTGTTCAGGTTTGTGTTGATAAATTTCGATTGTTGTGGAAATTTTTGTAGGAAGGAAGTGATTAGGGTTTTTGTTTTGTTGTTTGTGAAGGTGAAGAATGTGTGGTTTAATCGAGGAGGGATGTCTCCTTTGTGTATTGATCATGTATTGGTGAGTTTTTCTGCATTTTTATGGATTTGAATGTGTTTTTTGAATTGGGATTGAGTTATGATTTTGTTTGTTTTTTTTCAGTTGTTGATGCATAGTGAAGGTGATGTTGTTCGGGTTAGTGAGCTTGGAGATTCGGGTAGTGGTCGTGTGTTTCGGTTATTGAAGGCAGTGAGGAGTTTAGTGGTTCAGCAATCGGTGAAGCCGGGAGAGATTTTGGAGAATGAACTTGTTGTTGTCCCACTCTTGAAGGTTTGCTTCTGTTTGATCGTTCTCACTCTCGGTTATCTATTTTCTTGTTCTGGAATATCGATATTTAGGTTCGGTTAAGGTGTTTAGTTTTGATTAGATTCATTGATTATGGTGTGTGCGTTTTGTAATGACTGAGATTGACAAACAGGGTCTAGGATTTTGATTAGAATACATGGACTGTGATGTGTGAGTGTGTTTTGGTACGAATAGGGCATATAGAAATGTCTGAGCTAACTGATATATGTCTTCAAGCTATCTTTTTGATGTGTGTTTACTTTGTATTATAGATCTTTTGATTGATATTAGGTAGAGTTGTTAGTTTATTGTATAAAGTCTCTGGCTGATGTATTAAGTCTTGTTTGATGTCTAGGAGAAGGCTGCTGATGTGGTGAAACTTTTATCTGAGGGACACTGGACTTCTAATGGTGTTGTTACGTTGAAGAAGTTCCAGAGTTTGTGCAATGGTTCTAATGAGGCATCTGCTGTTTTGAGTCATTTGTCAGGGTGTGGAAAAGCGCATAAAATATCTATCAATCGGGGAGAACTGATAGAGGTTGGCTCTTATCGTTTTTTTCTTTTGTATTATATCAGCTGAATAATGGAGAGATTGTTAGTCAGTTAGTATAGTATCTATGGGATTTTATTGTATTGGAAAGTATCTGGTCATAAACATTGTATATAATTTTGATCTCCAAGAAGTTTCTTTTACCAAATTACACATTTCAGTTAAAAGAAAACGAAAGATGCCAGTTTGACAAGTTTTGGAAGTTAGACTCAGTTCTGGCCGATACTTATGCATACTTGCATAGTGTCAGAATCTAATATACTTGTGCTTTGCAGGGTGTGAAAGTGTCCTTTTCACAAGCAGCAGTTCCCAGTATCTCAACTCTGGACTGTGATATTCTGCACTTGTTAAGGACCACAGAAAAGCTTCAAGATCAACTTGAAGTGATGGACCAACGTTGTGAAATGTAATTTATTCTGATTCTTGTCCTGTATCAAAATGGTTTATTTTTCTCGTACATAGATTATAACCTTGGCCAAAATAATTTAGCTAAATGGTTTAGTTTTAGCTTAAATGATTAAATTGTTTTGCTTCAAGTATTTTCTTTTCCTTTTGTAGCTCTAGGAAATCAGCGTTGGCTTCTCTTAAGTCTGGACACAAGAAAGTTGCTTTAAGGCATGCAAGGGAACTGAAGCTGACGACTGAAAGCAGAGAAAAATGCACGTCACTTCTGAACAGGGTAGAGGAAGTGTTGAATGCTATAGCGGATTCTGAATCAACTAAAATGGTACTTCAAACACTTAGAGCCCTCATATTTAGGCCTATGTAATAGCATCAGGCATGGTATAGATAGATATCTGTGTGTTTGGCAGGTCTCCGAAGCAATCAAAACTGGAGCTAAGGTTATGAAGGACGTCAAGATGAGTGCAGATGAAGTTCACCATTATCTGGAAGAACTTGAGGAAACTATTGAATCACAGAAGGAAGTGGAAAAAGCTCTCGGTGAGTGGTGTTTTTCCATTTGTATACACACGATTACCACCAATCACATTTTATGTTTAGCTAGATTCTCTGTTGGTGTGGCAGAATCAGGTCCATATCCAGATATTGATGATGAAGATATCGAAGAAGAATTCATGAAATTAGAGATGGAGCTTGAAGACGAAAGTTCAGAGGTCAGACCAACAACTTCAGATATTGCAGATTCATTGTCTGAGATGTTCTCGGAACTTAAAGTGGATAATACAAAGCAAACATTGGAAGAGCAAACAACTGAGCCAGTTCGGATGAAAGACAGCGGAAAAAAGATTCTTGAAGCAGCATAACTGCACAACACATCTTCAATGTGATGCGATCTCTAAATTTCCTGTTGTATCAGAATACATAAGCTCAGTATCATGTATATAGGAAAGAACCAGTAATATGTCTTCTAGGGGTTTTGTAAGCTATGCGCTCTTGTTCTGGTTCAAGAAACAAAGGCTTCGCTCCATTGTATAAACTCAGGAGCTTGCTCTATAAACACAGTAGAAGGTCGATTTATTATTTTGATCATTCTGCTAGTGGTTCATAATCTACAGAAATTTCTAACATGCAGTCTTTGTTATCGGATGGAAACTGGTACTCTGTTATTACTAGTAGCTCTTCTCCTGTATGTTACATGAAGTAGACAAGCTTACACTAAAAGAAAGAGAAACATGAGAGATCCTTCCATGGTAGCTGTTTTGAAACTGTAGAGCTCGTTGGATCTGTATGGTTCACCACGAGATGGCTCTAGTGTTCTCACTGCTTACTCAAGAAGAAGTAGACTGCGAACCAGCAGGTCTATTTCATCACTCTTGGTCTACTTTTGTTCTTTGATTGCTTGTGTAGGTTGTTCATGTGAAGCAGCACACCATGGCGGAACAGACTGAGGGGAACAGTTTTCCATTGGAGCGAAAAGCGAAGAGTTATGCATTGGCACTAGTCCAGGATGGTTGTGAAATCTGAACATATCTGCTGGATCACTAATGCCAGGCAGAAACTGGGGTGCACCCATTTGCATCCCCATACCCATTGGTAGACCCATCTGAGAGTAATACGGACCCATAGGCAACATCATTGATGGTGCAACAAATCCGTTACTCATCGTCATCATCTGCCATTCAAGTTTTATACAGGTTAGAACAAGATTCTTTAGATTGAAAATTGTTGAAAGTATTTGTTCATTAGACCTGAACTTGACGTTGAAGAGTCGTCATATAATTGATTGCTTCATCCAACACTACTTCATTGTCATCCTATTAACAGTTGAGCATTTAGTGTAATATAGGCTATATTTTCATGTTATTAAGTGAATTAAAAAGTTGGTTCTTATGGGCAAACCTTGTGAGAATAAGGTAGTAGATCCTGCAAAGTACGCATTCTCTTGTTGATATCGTTTCTTTCTTTCTGTTTTGCGAAAACTAATCATATCAGATTCAGCTTATACAATTTTGCTGTGTACTATAACCAAGATTACTTACTCTGTCAAGTGAATTATCAACTTCTGTGCTATATTTTCTCTTGATAAAAGGTTTACTTGCTCTTGCAGGTACTCGTTGTCTCCCATCATCCGACTCATCATCTAGACTCTGCGTTTGAATCAAAAACTGTCTTCAGACAAAAAAACCTTACAAAGAAACCAAACCAGCAAAAGCTATGAATCAAATCCTCTTACACTGCTTAGAAACGACGATCCTTCCCTGTCTTCAGTAAAACCTGTAAAGGAAGAGTCAAAGTCCAATCCGACCGACCTTTCAGCAACCACAGATTGCTCATCAGGAGGTATAAACTCGACGTTCTTTCGGTTCTCATAACCAGCCATAAATCTCTGTGATGGATNGAAGCTTTCAAAGACTCAATCATAGGTGATTCATCAATACATTTATTGCTTTCAAAGAGATCTAACTCTTGATCAAAAAAATTTTCTTCATCTGCAGCAAGAACATGATGATCTGGAACAACCTGTGAGTCCACNTAATGTGACACCCATAACCCAATGGGCCAAACCCAGAGCCCAATGGGCCAAACAGNCAAGATTCTTGATGAAGCCAAAACCAGTATCACCACAATGAATTATCTTCTTGTAATCCTCGTTATACTCATCCTCATACAAATCCATGATCGATTTCGTACGTCGATTCTGCTCAGAAACGTTGGATCTTTGTCTCTTTGCAAGAAACTTCCCATTCTCAAACACAAGCTCCATATACACTTGATCATGTAACCTGCAACAGATTATCACTTGGTAAGAACATGCTCTACATACATAAACATGGCTATATCTGTATGGATTGAAGAACTTAATTTGGTATGAAGGTTGATGATGGAGAAGTCATGTTTGTTGTCTTGTTAAATGATTCCTCTTCAGTGGANGAATGATTTCTCTGCAGTGGAAAAGAGTAAGTAGTGAAAGCTAATCTTTGCTTTTGTTTGATCAAAACTTTAAGACTCTTACCTCTTATAACTTTTGTTAATTTTTTTCCTTTTTTATGTATTTTATTTTATTTTTTAAACTCTTTTGTTTTTGCTTTCCAGGTGCAATTAATATCTCAGGACACAGTACTACTGAGTCGAATCTTAGCATCTTGTTTATAAAAAGAATGTCGTTTACAATATGATAAAAGTTAAAGATATATACACACATTAGTCGGAATATTAGATTGCCACAACATAGAGAAATATCTTTTGTAAACATCAGTGAAAACAACAAAAATAGATTTCCTCAATCTTTCTCACCAAAATCAATACAAAGGAAATGATAATTTGATAGAACGACAAATAATAAATAAATAAAAAACTGTTGAGAATGGGCCACGAAAAAGCCCACGTGGTTTATAGAAGAACCTTCACAGTAGTGAGACGACAATGGGAGGATGGGCTGGGCCCACAAAAGGTGGGGCCCATAAATTGTTTTGGAAGCATTCTCCTCAAAAGGGAAAAGTAGAAGAAGCAATAAAAAGAAGGACGTGCACTTCACGTGAAGGCCACGTGATGTCCCTTTATGTTTTTTCTTTTTTTTTTGGCCTTTTTTGGAATGTAATCAGACACTTGTCTTCCAGAAACAATGACTCACCCATGCATATTCATTTCACCGTATATATATTTTGTATAATATTACACTTTGCCAAGTATATTAATTTCTCAACTTGTATTTTTTATATGAGATTTTTTTTGTGTGTATTGAAATTACTACATTTTTCATTTGCCAATATATAGTATAGCTATATGTATATTTTCTAGCCAACTGGTGAAAGTATCTTCAATTTAATAATGTGTTTGAAAGTTATAGTTAAAATTGTCATTTGCCAAATATAGTTACTTAAAGTTAGTAACAATTTTCAATTTGTTCCGGAAGACCATAAAAATGATGATTTCATTGAATTAAGGTTGAGTCTCCGAAGAACAGATGATATGTTTTTTTTTTTTTGTTTTTTTTTTTAATCCAGGATACATTTTCGGATCTATAGAAGGGTCCGTGATTAATCACTTTGAAAAAAGACAACACATAGATAGATTTCCGTCCGAATTTTTAAATAGGTCGTAAACAATGGACCTATATCCATGTGGCCACGGGATAAAAAAAATAAATTCTGCGTCTGGGAGGAGTCGATCTCTGACCTCGATCAACAGGACGACTCCTCCACCAAGTGAAGAACCACTCTCCCACCATCACGTGGTTATAATATGTTTTGTTAGTGGATAAACTTTTCATGCATCGTGTAAATTCATTTCTTCATCGTTAATAATTTTTTATTAATTATGGTTTTGTTTGTGCTCGTATGAATTTTGTATATTATGTTGTAATTTTTTTTTTACAAATTATTGTATCCATTTTATAAATTCATATATATGAATGATTCAATAAAACTTGGATGACTCAGTAACTGTAGTCTAGCTATTTTAAAATCGAAGACCAATGCAGCCTATTATATACAGATTTAGTAGTGATCATAAACCAAAACCAATAATTATAGCATACAACAATTTTAGAAGAAAAATATTAAAGAGTTAATTAACATTGCCAAACATTTTTGTTCATAAACCTCACAAAAGAAAGAAAAAAAATTCTTTGGGCCTGGAGGCTATATATAAGGCTTTTACCTTGACAATATGAAAAAGCTAAAACTGTATAATTATGCAGCATCAACCAGAGTAAATCAAATGTCATTATGAAGGAAAATGACGTCACAAAGGGACCAAATTTAAAGGGGAACATAATGTCACACACCCACACGTACCATTATCACGTTTTTAAGATTTGGCAAATCATAAAATAAAAAGAAAAGAAAAAAATTTAAAAAGAACCCAAATCAATCACGGGGTTAGTGCGTAATCTAAAATCCAAATAAAGGAAAATAAAATATAGTATCAACATTTCTATAAAAAGACACGCACGTAAACACCTCAAAATATTATTAACATGCACACACACACACACCGTATCTTTCTTTGCTTTATCGAGTTTTTATGCATATTCATATTCACTGATGTCTTAAGCTTCACCAAACTAAAACTATAAAAAATTACGAAAAGAACATTACTACCTAATATCTCATTATATTGCTCTCATAGACTACTTTAGAGACCAAATCTAAATCTTTCTCTGTTTTGTAAACTTTGAATCCTGTTTAAAGAAAACATGTTTTCACTTATTTTAAGGAGGAAATCGACATACCTTTATTTGCAGCCAGCCAATAATAAGTCATTGTAAAGTTTGACTAGGGTTTAGGTTCTATAACATTTTTAAACAAGACCTAACATTATAGTAAAGTTTTGGTTGTGGAAATAGATATAACATTTGTAGATATAGAACCATAGATGAATTAAGATTCTTTATATTTTAAAGCAATCATAGATGAAGATTCACTAATATAGTCAGATTTATCTGGTTTAAGAAAGTTTACAAGAGAAACTTGAGTTTTTTCATAAAGAATGGAAGAAATTTTCATATTAAAGTAAAACTTGTTAAACGAGGATTAATGTTCATTCATCCACCGGTTTATGATTCTGGGAGCTAAAGTCCCACCGATTTTGTTTCGGTTATTAAATATAAATAAATGATAAACAAGAAAGTAAAAACTTGTATAAAGAAATATAAACGAATACGATAAAAACAATATCAAACATGTTTCTTTATGATAAAAGGGAGTTTAGTATTTTGTGTTTTTCTACTTCAAAAGGGAGTAGCTTTAAAGTCATTCATCACTAGAGTACTCTATAATCTATATGGTTGAACTTGTTTAAAGAATGGCAATAACATTTGTAGATATAGAACCATAGATGAATTAAGATTCTTTTTATTTTAAAGCAATCATAGATGAAGATTCACTAATCTAGTATGATTTATCTGGTTTAAGAAAGTTTACAAGAGAAACTTGAGTTTTTTTGTTGTTTGAATATGAAGTTATGAACCATAAAATCAAAGTTATTACTTTCTTTCTTTTTTTGTCGTGGAATCAATATTCAATATTATTACTAATTCTCGAAATCTAAAATGTTCAAGGACCCTGTTTTTTAATTAAATAAAGAACAATAAATTCTATTACTTTGGTTCTCAATTAGTGACACTTTCTCATAAGCTATACATTTTTTTTTTTTAGTAAAGCATGTCATAGTCCACCATTATTTATCTTTCATAAAGAATGGAAGAAATTATCATATTAAAGTAAAACTTGTTAAACGAGGAATGTTCATTCATCCACCGGTTTATGATTCTGGGAGCTAAAGTCCCACCGATTTTGTTTCGGTTATTAAATATAAATAAATGATAAACAAGAAAGTAAAAACTTGTATAAAGAAATATAAACGAATACGATAAAAACAATATCAAACATGTTTCTTTATGATAAAAGGGAGTTTAGTATTTTGTGTTTTTCTACTTCAAAAGGGAGTAGCTTTAAAGTCATTCATCACTAGAGTACTCTATATGGTTGAACTTGTTTAAAGAATGGCAATAATAACTTGCTTATTGTTAAATGGTCTAGAACATAGACATAATTCATAATGGTAAAAAACCACTCGCATAAAGTATACTCATTAATCATATCTAAAATAATAAAAACCTGTTAATATTGTTTTTAGATATGATTATGAGTCTTGCATGTTGGTACGGTCAACTTTGTGACAAATATATAGAGAAAAACAAAACCCAAAAATTGAGAAGAATAATGGATGAGTTGGGCAACAAGAGAGGCTACAAAGAGTCACGAGACATGCAATCATCCTGATTTGAGGGCACTCCCATGTTTTTTACTGACAAGCAAACACATTGCAGTAAAGTCGAGTTATCATAATTTGTGATAAACATTAAAGTAAATTATCACTTTTGCCAAAAAAGAGAGAAGAAAATTCTCTTACAACTAAATGATTTTTGAAAGGACCAGACAATATCATTATATCTTGAAACTAAAAAACCCATGAGTGCCTTGATATCTGAGGGACTCACTATTTCCTTCTCAAATTATTTTGTATGTACATTTAGAATTTTTACCCTTTATATATAGATCCTCTCTTAGTAGAATTTTTTTATTCCTTATATACCAATTCTACATTTTGTTACTTATTTTTAAAATATTACACATCTTAATTAATTATTATATTTATAGTAGAATTAGTTTGGTTCATTTTTTAAAAAAATCAGATGAATATCGATGAATTATAAACAGAAGATAAAAAAAAAAAAACCGATCTGAGGTGAAAATTAAAAATTTCTAATTATTTACAACTCTTTGTTGGGAGATTGTAAATTTCAAATTACGTTGAATCATTTTTTTATCTATGTCAATATTAATAAAATGTTTATAAGAATATCCGATAATATATTCATATGAAACTCATTAGTCCATCTAATCAGAGAATTCTATGATAGTTAGCTCAAGCCTACCTTAGACCTCGGCTTTCTTTTCTCCTTCTCTCGCAGTCCATAGGACAAGGTATAGATAGATTTATCTTCTTAGAGGATCACTGAGATAGCTCAATATAATTTAAGTTATGATAGTTCTTGCTATGTTTTTTTTTTTCTTAAAAATGTTGCTATGTCTTTTTCTTTATCGTGTTTTGGGAAAATTCATACGTTGTATTAGATCCAAAGATATATACTGACCAAGTACATGCAACATATTGGTTATCTAGAAACAAAGAAATAATTGAAGGGG
>OVAP01002910.1:0-16191 GCA_900406295.1 Aurinia saxatilis
ACGATCGGTGAACTTCTTCCCGACAGTTTGATCAAATCCTCCCGATGACAATGATCTGATCCCGACTCTCTTTCACTCTGCCACAAATCTCTTTCTCTCGGTAACTTTGTGTTTTCTCTCGACAGTTTGCCTTCTTTATATGTTCTTTACTGTTTTTGTGAGGGAATGGATGAAACTGTCGAGGCAATACATTAAACTCACGATCAAAAGTCAGGAACTTTCATCGTAACCGCTCCCGACGGTTTCCACTTAAACCAGCGTGTTTTTAATGAACATAACCATTCCCGCTAAAAGTACTTAGAATTTCTCTCGATGTTTGATCTCATCAGTCAGCTTTCTCGACTGTCTTGTCTGAATCCTGATAGTTTCCCTAACACCCTTCTCTGATTCGGACATCACTCCGAGAAATCAGCATGGTAAGCAAAACACTCGGCAGTTTCCTCAAACCATCGGTTCAACTCAATTCCAGGTGAGTCTCTCGTTCGTTCATCTGAAACTCTCGATGATAAGCTTAACTTTCGGTCATCCGAACTGATCCTTCGATCATTCGATGAACACTTCGATCATTCAGCTTACTTCCCGATCATTCGAACTGATCCTTCGATCATTCGATGATTTACTCGGTCACTCCTCTTACTTATCCGATCCTTTCTTCGATCCGGTCAAGTGACTCATGGTCCAGTCCATGATCAGGTGAGTATCCTCGCCCACAGTCCATCGGCGATCAAGCCATCCCATGTCTAATTATACCCACCCCGTTATATAGCATTATTGCCAATTTCTGATCTGACACCAGAAAACATTGAAATGTTTGAGCAATCACTGAACCATCCTGGTCCAGAATTATCCCTATGATCCCATCACTTCTTAGCTAGTTTTCCTACCATCGGCAGTTTTCCTTACCACCGAGCAAACCTAGTTTCCATCCATCACTTGATAAAATCACCGATCATTTCCATGTTCCATCAAACCCTTGCCTAGAATCATCGTTGACTTGGCCAAAACCATCGATCATTTCATAAACGGACCTGTCCCATCCAACACTTAACCAAAATCATCACTGCTCGCGTACTGATCCATCAAAATTCCCGATCATTTCCAGAACTGAACTTATCCGCGTGATACGGACGTTACAACTCTCCCCCCACTTTGAATGGATTCGTCCTCGAATCCTAATGATTAAACCTCCTGATCTTTTTCCAACTTCTCAAACCACTTAGGAAAATCTTCCCTCATCCTTGAAGCAGATTCCCAAGTAATTTCTTCATAGCCATCACAATCCCAAACCACTTAGATCTTTTTAACTTTCTTTCTCCTTTCCATTACTTCCTTTTTCCCAATGATCCGAATTGGAGTACCTTAGACAGTTAGATCCTCGCTCAAATCTGCAGGTGGTTCTGCCACAACTTTATCACGCTGTGTTATACATTTCCTTAGCAAAGAAACACGGAACACATCATGAAAAGCGTCAATCTCCTCGGGCAACTCAAGCTTATGTGCAACACGACAAATCCTTTGCACAACTCTAAACGGACCCATGTACCTTGGACTTAGCTTTGCACACCTTGCACTTCTTTTTTTCTCTTTGTAGGTCACTGTTTTCAAGAAAACCAGCTCCCCCACTTGGAATTCCAACTCCTTCTTGCGGTTATCCGCATAACTCTTTTGTCTACCCTGAGCTTCCTTCATTTTAACCTTGAGGAATCTGATCCAGACGTTTCCTCCGCAATATTAGGACCCATCACCTTACCTTCCCCGACTTCAGTCCAACATAAAGGTGTTCTGCACGGTCTTCCATACAATGCTTCGTATGGAGAAATCTTAATACTTGACTGAAAGATGTTATTGTAGGAAAACTCTGCCAAAGGCAAGTAAGCTTCCCAATTTACACCCTAATCCATAACACAAGCTCACAACAAGTCTTCCAATGTATGGATTGTTTTTTCAGATTGCCCGTCCGTCTGCGGATGATAGGCAGTACTCATATGCACCTTTGTCTTCAACGCTTCCTGAAGTGCTTTCCAAAAGTTTCCAGCAAACCTTGGAACACGATCTGACACAATACTCGTTGGAGCCCCATGTAATATAACGATCTGGTTTATGTAAATCTCAGCCAACTTCTCAACCTTGTCATCTTTTGAAATCGGAATGAAGTGTGCAGACTTAGTCAGTCTGTCGACTACCACCCAGATTGAATCCCGTTTCAGCTTTGTCTTTGGCAATCCCATCACAAAGTCCATCGTGATGAAACCCCACTTCCATTCTGGCATCGGTAAGGACTGTAACAACCCACTTGGGACATGATGTTCTGCCTTAACCATCTGACAAGTATTGCAAGTAGAAACCCACTTAGCAATATCTCGCTTCATTCCAACCCAATGATAGTATCTCTTAAGATCTCGATACATCTTTGTCTGCCCTGGATGAACCGAGAATCTTGACTGATGTTCTTCCTTTAAAATCTCTTCCCGCAGCTTAGAAATGTTAGGAACACACACTCGGGCATTCACACAAATTGTCCCATTGTTAGAAATTTGATACTCGGTCTTGTTATTCTGAGCCACCTTGATCAGATTCTCATCCTTCTCTTGTGCAAGCTTGATCCTTGTTAATAAATCTGCTTGATCAGATGCACTCAAACCCAACGGTTCCACATCCGAGGTAATAACATTAAGTCGCAAAGTCCTGATCGTATTGATCATTACTTCCAAGTCATTTTCAGTGTCGACTGCAACCCTCTTTCTGCTAAAGGCATCTGCGACCAGATTTGCTTTACCTGGATGGTAAGCAATCTCTAAGTCATAATCCACAACCAGTTCCATCCATCTCCTTCGTTGCATATTGAGCTCAGGTTGAGTGAAGATATACTTCAAACTCTTATGATCCGTGAAGACCTGAACCTTTCCATCATACAAGTAAGATCTCCAAATCTTCAAGGCAAACACCACCACTGCCATTTCCAAATCATGTGTTGGATAGTTTGTTCCATGCTTTCTTAACTGCCTCGATGCATAAGCAATCACTTTGCCTTCGTGCATCAGGACACATCCAAGTCTCATTCTTAATGCATCTGTATAAACAACATAATGTTCATTCTCGTATGGTAAAGCCAACACTGGGGGTACTTGTGAGCATTTGCTTCAGCTTAGCAAAATTGTTCTCACAATTTGCTGTCCAAACGAATTTCACATCCTTCCCAGTAAGTCGAGTCAATGGATGTGCCATATGCGCGAATCTTTTAACAAACAGTCTGTAGTATCCAGCTAAACACAAAAAGCTTCTGATCTCCGTTGCATTATGACATATTGGCCACTCCGCAATGGACTTGATCTTTTCAGGATCAACAGATACCTCTTTGTCTGAAACGACATGACCCAAGAATCCCATTTCTCTCTGCCAAAAGCTACACTTGCTCAGCTTGGCAAACAATTTTTGTTCCCTTAGTTTACTCAGGACCTTCCTCAAATGCTCTGTGTGATCCTCCTGATTCTTTGAGTAAACCAGAATGTCATCGATAAATATGATAACAAACTCATCCAAGTATTCCCTGAATACTCCATTCATCACTTTCATGAAATCAGTTGGAGCATTCGCTAAGCCAAAGGGCATGACAACGAACTCATAATGCCTATACCTTGTCCTAAAATCTGTCTTCCTCACATCTGACTCTGCTATCGGAATCTGATGATAACCCGATGCTAAATCAATCTTTGACAAACAAGTAGCACCTCGAAGTTGGTCCAACAACTCATCTATCCTTGGAAGAGGATACTCGTTTTTCACTGTCACTCTGTTCAACCCACGATAATCGTTGCCAACATCGGTGCACCCCACGGTGAACTGCTTGGTCTCACAAATCCCTTATCCATCAAATTAGTAAGTTGCTTCTTCAACTCGGCTATTTCTGTTGGCGCCATTCGATAAGGAGCTTTCGATAATGGATTTGTTTCGGGCTCCAATTCAATCGTTAAAGGATCTGAACGAGTTGGTGGCAATCCAGTTAACACCTCGAGCACATCCTCAAACTCACTCACCACTGGAATATCTTTTAGATCAGCATCTTCCCCAACTTCAGTGATTGTGATCGTAGCTAAGTAAACTTCACAACCCTTCTCAATCAATCATTCAGCTTAAATTGCCGAAACAACCAAGCTTCCTGAAGTGGGTCTAACTCCTTGACACTCTAGGTATTCCCTATTTTCCCTCTCGAACTGCACCCTTCCTCGATGGCAATCTAGATATGCCTTGTACTTTCCAAGCCAATCCATCCCCAAGATTACGTCATACTCCTTCACTTGGGTAATGATCAAATCCGCAGGCATATCTACTTCTCCCACCAAGACAAAAATGGTTCTCAGTCTTCCATAAGTGAGCATCACCTTTCCATCTGCCACTTCAACCATCCCATACTCTTTCAATGGTTCCTTCTGGAAACCACCCATTTCAATCATATCCGCGTTGACAAAGCAATGCGTTGCCCCGGAATCAAACAAAACATAGGTTGCCACACCACCCATACTTAAAGTCCCTACAACAATTAATCTTAAAATGCTAAGAGCCAAACAGTTTACTGTTTATGCAACAAGCAATGCACAAAAGAATTTAACAAGATGAGTGATATGACTCACCAGTGATCGAACGGGAAGCATTGGTTCCAGAAGTCTTTCCAACCGCAGTAGTGTTATACAACCTTGGCTGTATGTTCGGCCTTTTTGCATGTGGTTGCATTCCTTCACTTGGACGTTTCTGTCCAGTCACTTGCACCGTTAAAGCCAGCTTTGGACATACATTCCTTAGATGTCCATGCTCATTACAGTGGTAGCACACCCTTTGATCCCTTTCCGGCCAATCACGAAACATGTGGGAAAGACTGCCGCAACGGTGGAAAGCTCCAAAACCTGCCCTACATTCACCCCTATACATCTTCCCACAAGTTGAATACACGCTGGGTCCAGAAGATGACTTTCCAGCACTGCTCCTATTGTCTCAGTTTTTCTTGTTCTGGCTACTCTGACGCTGCGAGCAAGTAGCAGGTTGGGTTGTTTCACTCTTTAACTTCGCTGTCCTTACTATTTCGTCTTCCAACATTGCTGCCTTCTCGACCAGCTTGTCCAGTGGCATAGTAACAAGCAATAAGACCATTCCTTAGTTCAACTCTTAGTCCACGCATGAAGCGACGAATCTGAGTTACTTCTTCTCCATCTCCCTGCCAGCATACCTCTTAAGCTGATTGAATTCCAGCTCATACTCCCTTACAGATTTGTTCCCTTAGCGTAAATCTAAGAATGCTACTTTCGTTCTATCATAAGCCTCTGGTGGAAAATATTTTGTCTGAACAAAGCACTAAACTCTGCCCATGAACAGTCATTAGGAAGTCCTCCCGAAGCTCCCTTCCACAAGATATGTGCATCCCCCTAACGGACCGCAATGTCTTTCTTATACGCGTCAGGATAACGAATGGCTTCAAAGTTCCTCTCCAACCTTGTTATCCACTCATTCGCTTCCAAAGTGTTGCAACCACCCGAGAAATGTTTTGTTCCCAACTTCAGCATGTGGTCCAACACCTTCAAATACGAAGGAACCCTTTCAACATGAATCTATTCCGCCACTGGTTCCTCTCGTTCATTCACTGGTGGGTTCCTTTCCCCTCCACCAGGCTTAACTACAGCAAACAATCTCTCCAACACCTGAGTCAACATGGTCAGGACAGTATTTAATCCTACTTGAGGATTCCTAGCATTCTCTGCAGCAATTCTCTGAGCCTCTTGCTCAGCAACAATCCGCCTTGCCTGAGCTTCAGCAGCAAGACGTTCGGCCTCGTTTTGAGGTCCGTTAACGTTGGAACTGTCACCAGCATCCGCATTCACATTCCTACGGTTACTCCTAGCCATCTGTCAGTTAACACAACTAAAGTTAAGCCTTTAGCATTAACTCGCAACACAACTCACACAATTCAAACAAATAAATCAAATTCAAGCTCAATAGAAAACTTACCGCGAGACCTTGGCATTAGAAAGATAGATTTAACCCACTAACCGAAACTGTCCTAGAACCGTGATTGCTCTGATACCAACTTGTAATACCCTAACCTTGGATTATAACCCGCGGTAAGGATATTCGCTAACCATCGGTACTAGACAGTTCCTTACAGTTTATAATTAGTCATTTTTTCGTTTTTCTTTAACAGTTGGCTTAATGAATCAAAGACAAAAATATAGACATAAACATTTCCATTAATGATTGAATCAGAGGTTCCTTAACAATGTTAACGTTTTGCTAATAAGCTATTACATTGGAATAAGAACCTAATTACCCAATTCAATCATTCCATCCAATAAAGCCTTGTCCCGCGGTCAGCCACTCTCATCACCTGCATCCACAAAAGGAGGCATAAGAAAATAATGATTAGTGAATACGGTCATCCCGTCTCACTTAACCACAGAAAACAGTCTCATAATCACGCAAGCAATAAATTACACATCCGCTCATCGAGCCAGCAATATGTCTGCATGATTGTGCCGAGCAGTTTCCCTCAAACTCTCGATGTCGGCCAATCATCGGATCAGAACAGCATCACATGATTGTATCGAGCAGTTCATCAAACTCTCGATGTCAGTCAATCATGGAAACAGCATAGCAACAATCAGCAAACAATCATTCGGGAATCACCCCTTACAATCGACCAGCAAAGAATCCAAGCAATCATATGATAAAGTATCTACGGCTACAGTCACGCACTCACCTTAGTCAAACGGATCGATGAATGACTTGATCCGGTCTCGTTCTGACTTGCCACGATCGAACAGATAAGTTCCTCGACGAGCAGTGAACTTCTTCCCGACTGTTTGATCAATTCCTCCCGATGACAACGATCTGATCCCTACTTTCTTTCTCTCGGCCGCAAATCTCTTTCTCTCGGTAACTTTGTGTTTTCTCTTGACAATTTGCCTTCTTTCTGTGTTCCTCATTATTTTTGTGAGGGAATTGATGAAACTTACGAGGCAATATATAAAACTCAGGATCAAAACTCAGGAACTGCCATCATAACCGCCAAAAGTACTTAGAATATTTCTAAATTTTTTATCACATCAGTCAGTTTCCATGACTATCTTGTCTGAATCCCTATAGTTTTCCCACACCTTTGTCTGATTCAGACATCACTTCGAAAAATCAGCATGGTAAGCAAAACACTCGGCATTTTCCTCAAACCATCGGTTCAACTCGTTTCCTCAAACCTTAACTTTCGGTCATCCGAAATGATCCCTTGATCATTCGATGAACCACTCGATCATTCAGCTTACTTCCCGATCATCCGAACTGATCCTTCGATCATTCGATGATTTACTCGGTCATTCCCCTTACTGATCCGATCCTTTCTTTCATCCGGTTAAGTGACTGATGGTCCAGTCCATGATCAGGTGAGTATCCTTGCCGATGGTCCATCCGCGACAGAGCCATCCCATGTTCAACTATACCCACCCCCTTATATAGCATTATTGTCTGAGCAATCACTTAACCATCCAGGTCCAAAATTATCCTTATGATCCCATCACTTCTCCAGTTTTCCTAACCATCGACAGTTTTCCTTACCACCGAGGCAACTCTCAGTTTTCATCGGCAGTTTTCTTTACCACCGAGCAAACCTAGTTTATATCCATCACTGGATACAATCACCGTTCATTTCCATGTTCCATCGAATCATCGATGACTTAGCCACAACCATCAATCATTTCATAAACTGACGTGTCCCATCCAACACTTAACCAAAAGCAATCCATCAAAACTCCCGATTATTTCCAGAACTGATCTTATCCGCGGGATAAGGGCGTTACACGAACCCCCTTTACCCCAACAATCATGGTGGTGAACATTCCCGATCCAGGAAAGATGAAGATCCCTGTCTTCAAGGGGTTCACCGATCCTAAGGCTCACCTCGCTGTATTCCACGTCGCCATGAACCGAGCGAAATTCCCACTAGGATAGAGAGATGTCGGCCTATGCCTTCTCTTCGTCGAGCATCTGGAAGGAGAAGCACTCTGGTGGTTCATCAAACTCGATCCTTACTCAGTAGACAACTTTGATGCCCTCCAGAGCAAATTCCTAGCACAATTCATTATTCTGGCAGGGACCGAGCCGACCGGAAAGATTTATGGAACATCCGGCAGGGATAGAATGAATCGCTCCACAATATCATAGTGAGGTTCATGTCAACCCTGACACAAATTGATGGCATGGGAGATGAAGCCACGCTCGAGGCTTTGAAGCAAGCGCTTTTGTTCACCGGCAAACTTCGTCGATCCTTGGCAAAACGCCCAGTACTCACTGTTCAGGAAACGCTACAGCAAGCGGTCGGATATATAGTCGACGAGGAGGAGATGTTGACCTCCAGAAAAAACAAGGAAGAGGGACGAGCCGACCAGCGTTGACCACATCGCAGCCAGCAACGCGAACAAAGACGGCAACCGGTCGCTACATCGACCACGAAGGCTCGTCCAAGGGAGGTTCACATAATTATCTTGTGGAGTACCCCAAGGAAGACGAAAGCAATTATGTGGATGATACACCTGAAAGAAGCCTTGGCTGTGGCCGAGGCCGAGGTTGTGGTCAAACGAGAGGCCAACGACGAGGTCGCTTCAACCAGTGGCTTCCACGACCATCGCCAGAACAAAAGGCACAACACCGCAAACTGTAAGGTCCCGGGAGCTCTCTTGGCCAAGTGTTTGGCCGAGGGGACACTGGGAGATTTCAGCGTCAAGGATTTTCCAGGACCGAAAAGGGATGACGCCCGACAGGCTCCACAGCCGAATGATCTAGCCAAGCGCGACATGGCCGAGGAAGGAGACCAGCAGCGAGGTCCTCGGCCTCGGATTAATATGAGCATGGGCGGATCAAAGTATTCCAACGACAAGCTGACTCTGTCTCCAGAGTAACGGCCGACCATGACATCCCAAATCATAACATGTCCTTTGAGGCCAGGGATGCAAAAGGGATCGTTCATCCTCATAATGACCCTTTAGTAATCGAACTCATCATCAATGATTTTGAGATAGCCCGGATCTTCATTGTTACAAGTAGCACGGTGGACGTAATATTCCGAGAAACCCTCCGACGGATAAACGTTCCTCTAACTCATGTTACTTCAAGTCTGAAGCCATTGACTGGATTCCCCGGTGAAACAACGATGACGCTAGGAACAATTAAGCTCCCGGTTCAAGCTTTGGGCGTAACTAAAATCGTGGACTTCTCTGTGGCTGATCACCCAACCATCTAGAATGTTATACTAGGCACCCCGTGGCTAAATGCAATGAGGGCAGTATCGTCTCTTTATCACTTATGCGTAAAGTTCCCAACACCAATGGGGATCGGTATGATCCGGGGATGTCAGCGGGAATCCACCTGCCTGCTGGCCGAAACTTAGACATCCGGTCACCGACCGAAAGCCAAAGTCCGAGGTAAAAAGGAGCCGACAAAATCATGACGATGCGAGCAACTGTCAACTGTCTTATATCAATTACAGCTCATGGAGTCTCGTGAGAGGCCAACAAACGGAGACTCCGTAGTATCGGTACCAATCGATGATGAACATGCGGAATGCTGCGTCAAAATCGGCAGTGGACTTCAGGACTCCTTCGATCAGAAATCATCAGGCTACTTAAGCAGAACGTGAACATGTTTGCTTGGGCAGCCGAGGATATGATTGGGATAAGCACGCAGATAGCTTGCCATGAGCTGAATGTCGACCCTTCTTTCAAACCGGTCAAGCAAAAAAGAAGCAGGTTAGGCGACGAACAAGCTGCAGCAGTCAACGCCGAAGTCGAGCGTCTTCTCAAGGTAGGATTCATAATGGAATCTAAATTCCCGGATTGTATCGCTAACCCGGTAGTCGTCAAGAAGAAGAACGTGAAGTGGCGAGTGTGCGTGGACTTCACCGACCTAAACAAGGCATGCCCTAAAGATAGTTTCCCGCTTCCACATATCAATCGGCTTGGTGAAGCTACCGCCAAGAATGAACTCCTAAGCTTCATGGATGCAAACTCTGGCTATAATCAGATCATCATGCATCCCAACGACCGTGAAAAGACGACGTTCATTACAGATCAGGGTACCTATTGCTATAAAGTCATGCCATTCGGACTAAAGAACGCTAGAGCTACGTACCAGGGATTGGTCAATAAGATGTTCGCAAAAAAGTTCGGCAAGACTATGGAAATTTACATCGACGACATGTTAGTCAAGTCCCTGAAGGCCGACGACCATGTTCTTCACTTGGGCGAGTGCTTCCAAGAACTCAACTCCTACAACATGAAGCTCAATCCCTCCAAGTGCCGATCGGAGTACAAGTAGGAGAGTTCCTCGGCTACCTAGTCACTAAGCGTGGGATAGAAACAAATCCCAAGCAGAGCGAGGCCATTGAATCCATAGTCACCCACAAAAGCAAAGCATATCTAACGATTCACGGGGCGAGAAGCAGCCCTTAACCGTTTTATTTCGCGATCAATAGATAAGTGCATCCCCTTCTATAAGACCCTTCGCGATACGAAGTTGATAGTCTGAACTGACCAATGTTTTTTAGCCTTTCAGCAGCTAAAGCAATATCTCAAGACTCCACAAGTCTTTTTGAAACCTGTTAATGGAAAACCACTCTTCCTGTATTATTTTCCGCTGCCGCGGCCAGCAGCTCCTTGATCAGAGACGAGGATAACAAGCGCCGCGCAATTTTCTACGTCAGTCAGTCCTTAACCGGCGCTCAGACACACTACCCGCTAATGGAGAAACTGGCTCTCGTAGTAGTCGTCTCGGAATAAAACTGCGACCTTATTTCCAGTCACATACAATCATCGTGCTCACCACATATCCGCTACGCGCGATTCTACATTGCCCAAGTCAATCTGGTCATCTCAGCGAATACAACATAAAGTACAGGTCGCGCACCGCAGCAAAAGCACAGGTTCTCACCGATTTCATCTTGGCCGATTTCAGTAAAGAGGTAAACGAAAACGCGTCCCCATTCAACGACTCGGAGAGCTCAGTGGCCAAACCCCAGCTACCCGACGCAAAGAATTCCTCGGTGGATTGTTCATATTTATCCTCGGTGACTACTAACCCCACCAACTCGGCCGGGACGACAACTGACTCGACCGACGGGAAAGAGGTCCATGAACGGCGTCCAACCTGGACCCTGCATTCTGTTGGTCATCTTCCAAACAAGGCTCCGGAATCGGGATCTATCTCATGGAATGGCGATCCGACGACTTCATGCTTTCTGCGATTCTCATCTCGTCGTCAGCCAATTCCATGGGGACTATTCCACTCGTGATGAACGGATGGAAGCTTATCTAAACATTGTCCGGGACCTTGCATCAGCTTTTGATGAATTTACTTTAACTTGAATCCCGCGATCCAAAAACTACTTGGCCGACGCTTTAGAAGCACTCGGCTCGGCATCCGTCTCGGACTTTCGTCGAGTCATCCCGCTAAAACTCATCGAAGCGCCGAGCATACCGAAAACTCACCATGTAGCATTGATCGAACCCTCCCAGAACGAGCGTATCCCATACCAATGGAAACCAACCAAGCGGAAGGGGCTCCTATTATCTATGGATGTGACGTACCTTGGATCGCCAAGATTTCATTACTGACGGTACGGTCCCGGCAAAAAAGTGGGCAGCACGTAAACTCAAAGCCCAAGCCGCACGATACTCTATCGCATAAGGGCAACTATGCAAATGGGCCGTCTCTAGACCACTTCTCCACTGTGGTGAAGGAGAAGCAGCTCGGCGCATCATGCAGGAGGTTCACGATGGCTCTTGCGGCAATCATTCCGGTGGACGGAGCCTCACATTACGAATCAAGACTCATGGTTTCTTCTGGCCAACAATACTAAACGATTGCGAGCAATATGCTGCCAAGTGCATGTCAGCGACATGCAACAATGATACATCAATGAGCTGAGCTATTACATCTTCTTATCCTTTCATGTGATGGTCAATGGATATCGTCGGTCCTATGCCCAATTCGAAAACCAAGAAACTCATCCTCGTCCTGACTGATTACTTCTCTAAGTGGGTGGAGGCGGAGTCGTACGCAAGCATTAAGGATGCTCAAGTAGAGCACTTCGTTTGGAAATTCATCATCTACAGGCATGGTATCCCACACAAGATGACAATGGATCACAGTTAATCTTGGCTCGGTTCGAGAGTTTCGGCGAAAAGTGGAAGACTCGTCTCACAAAGTCCACTCCTCGTTACCCGCAAGGTAATGGACAAGCTGAGGCAGTCCACAAGACGATCGTCGATGGTCTTAAGAAGAGACTTGATGTTAAGAAAGTCAACTGGGATGAGGAGTTAGATGGGTTCCTTTGGTCGCATCGGACAACTCCTTGGCGCCCTACCGGCGAAACCCCCTTCACACCGTCTATGACTCTGAATGTGTGATTCCTGCTTAGATGGAATGTCCTGGTCTTCGTCGGCTGTTTGCTTCACAAACTGAAGAGCTCAACAATATCATGTTACTTGATCAGCTTGACTTCCACGACGAGAGGAGAGATCGCGCACTCGTCTGCGTCCAGAACTATCAGCAAAAAGCGGCCCGGTACTACAACTCCCACGTCCGTCCTCGGTGTTTTCATGAGAACAATCTCGTCTTGTGCGAAGTTTTTCAGAACACGACAGAACCAAACACGGGGAAGCTCGGTGCACACTGGGAGGGACCTTATCGCATCACTAAGCTCGTTAAGCCTGGCGTGTACGAGCTCGTCACAATAGACAGAAGAGTCATTACGCGCTCTTCGAATGCTCAACATCTCAAAAAGCATTACCAGCCTATCTTATGCACTGAACTTGAACTACGGGCTCGACTTGATCCCTTCACAGGGTACATAGGCAGCCTATCTTCGGATGGATCCAGCTAGCCCCCTCTTTAAAAAGGGGGCGGGGATGGAATAGGAGTACACCCATACTCTTCTTTACATGTTCGACATCGTTTGCATTAACCATTTTTAGACATTTTCTTACAGTAAGCAACATGCTACTCTTCATTGCTGGCCACAACAATGAATTTCGAACTACTACGTAGGTCTTTTACATACCCTTATCTATATATAAACTTGCACTACCTAAACCCAGCTTGTCTTAAACGCTGGTCTACCTACATCCTTGAGCAGTCGTAACGCTTATACACAAGTCTTCAACTTAAGACATAATCAAACAAACCATTCATATTCAAAATACTCATTTCAGATAAACTCTTCCAAACATTGTACTCACCCTCGACAACAAAGAGTTTTTACCAAACCACAAGAAAAATAATAACTTTTTAAAAAAACTTATACTCGGCCACCTTCGCGGCTTCGGGACCTTTTTCTTCTTCCTTCTCTTCCTTCGTGTCTTCCTCCCTTTCGGCATCCTCTGGGTTACCTTCCTTTGGGACCTCGACAGCAGGAGAAGAGACCTGGGAGACTTCGGGAGACACGACCAACTCTTCCAGGATCTGGTTCACAACCCCGTCAAAAGACTGGCCGGCGTTCTCGTAATCAGGGATCCAATCCCTGACCTCGGCCTCGAAGTCATCTAGGGACTTTTTCCCTTAAGTTTTTCCTTCCTTGTCTTTCAGCTTCGAGACCAAAGACAAGTTAGCTGCATTCTAACGGTCGTATATGAGATTCTTCAGCAAATCTCCATTCAGTTCGGCCACGCGTAACTTGACGCCTTCCAGCTTAGGGGCGAGAGTCTCTTTGACATCCCTCCTTGCTCGGCGGGAGACCTTCTCGAGCTCGGCCTTAAACCTCTCGTTCTCCTCGTCTTTCTAAGGCTTTCTCCTCCTCAGCCTTAAAAAGACGGTCTTTATCATGTTTGAGTTGGGAGCATTCCTCCTCAAGGCTCTTTATTTGCTCGGCAGCCTGCCCCATCTCCTCGTCAGCCCTATCCTTTGTTTCGGTCATCTAACCCTTAAGGATGCATACTTGCGAGCTCAGTCGGGAGATCGTCCCCTCGTACCACGTCATGGAATGGTTGACCTCGGCATTATACTGCACAATAAGAAGATGGAAGTGAGTTATTAAGAAAGGAACAATGAACTAAAGTTAACCGTACTTTTCATTACATGAATCCCCTGATAAGCTAACCTGCCATAGCCAGTTGGATTAGCTATTGACTCGAGGTCCGGCACTGGGACCGATCCTCTGGGATGTTTGCAGGAGAAGTCCCTCAGGGGATATGGCAGCGGCTGCCTTGGCAGTTTTCTTCTTCTTCATAGGCTCGGTCGAGTCACCCCCCTCGGCTTCCGCTATCTCCTTTGTCTTCCTCTTCTTAGAGGAATGCTTCCTGAGCGCAGAGCTATCAGGCCTCTCCTCGGGCATAGGGACTTTCGGGGCAGAAGGGCGCTCGGCATTCATTTCCGAGGCATGATCGCCACGGGGTTCAGCTCGACTATGATCCAGTTAACCCTCATGTGGATTGCCGCGAGCTTGGCCACTTCCCTTTCTCTCTTTATTTAGAGCTTGGGTTTATGCAAGTCGATTTGATGGCTCATTTCGACAAGAGCTTCTACTGTTCGATCTTCATATTCGGATTCACTGTCCTCGCATGATGATATGAACCCCCTCGGCTCTGTTTCTCGCTTCCTCTACCCGCTGGAAGGTAAAGGTATCTTTCTAGTGTGTTCGTCTATTTTGAAGCTTGTTGAAGTCGGCTCGGAATGCACTGGAAAGCAGGGGCCAAGTAAAGTTCTCTGCATAAAGTGAAAGAAGATTGGCAAGATAACACAATAACTGAAAGTATGAAACAAGTTTAAAGTATTGAGAGCCCTACTGATCGCATCCCAACTTGTAAGAATCAGTGGGACGTTCCGACCGACTGTGGCTCGGCAAATTTGAACATAAAAGAAACTATTTAACCAACGGTTGCCCTTAGAAGGAAAACTGTGGATGATTCTCCTCTTAGGGCGGTTCGTCAAATAGTAAACTTTGGCCGAGTTCTTCGTCGCCTCGGAAAATCTGAGAAGAGCAAGATAATGCTCGGTTGTGAGCTCAATCCCACATTCGAAGCTCCTAACTAAAAGTCCTACGAGTTGCCGAATAGCTCGGGGAGTTAACTGAGCGAAACTGGCCTTATGCCTGAACAGGTAGTCGGTCATAATCTCTGGTATGGGAAACCAAAGCAGCCCACAGCTAAAGAAACTTTCGTATAGTGTAAAATAGCCCATATGAGGGGCTTCGGCTCAGTCACTAGGTTTGGGAACAAGTAGTTCAACCTCGGCGGAGATGTTGTATTTTTCTCTCAGGTCGTCCAACCAATCCTTAGTAGTTGATGATCAGCCGGAAAGATAATAGATCGGAGCAGCCTTCTTGGGGGCAACTTTATTTTTTCCTTTCTTCTTCTCGGCTGCTAGCTTTTCAGCCTCCTCGACATCCCTCAGTGGACCATAGACTTGCATGTACTCCTCAGTATCGACCTTCACAAGCCTTTCCATCAGTTGAGCAGTTCAGATTTCCCGGGAAATCCGTGCGAGCTCATCCTCATAAGGCAGTCGTCATTGCGCTCTTCGGCCTCAGTCACCTAGTTTCGTCGGCCTATGGTACGTCGTCCCTCTCAACGTCGTCGTCTTCAGAGGCCTCGTCATCGGTGTTTTCTTCCTCCTTGCTACTCGCCGGATCACTTTGTACAAGACGACGAAGATGCGGGGGTACTACTGCATCCTCGTCTACCGTATTTTCTTCCTCCGATGACCTAAAATCGGCTAGAAGCCTATCGTTGGCGTTCTCCTAATCATTTTGCTCGGCAAAAGGATCTAGAGATACACGGCTGGCAGAATTCATGGTGAAGACGACGGAGGTGGATGAAGAAACCCTAATTTCTAAAAGGAACACCGGAAAATAGAATCTGGGACGGCGGCGCTCAAACAATCTGACTAACGCAACTAAGAACTCTAAGAAGATTGAAGAGAGAGAACATAGATTTTTACCTTATGTGCGATGTCACATAGCTCTTCACTCAAACGCATAATGAGAAATGAAGGGAGTAAGAGGGGATTATATAGGAATAGAAGGGAAACTGAAGCGTTTCTGTCTCGAAAATCACGTGGAAACTGTTCCTCTTCCAGGAGATTAGTCATTTCGACCTTTGACTACAAGCTCGACTTCACCCCGCACGATTAAACTAAATCCTGCGAGCTTGCGGGGGGGGGGGGGGGGGG
>OVAP01002911.1:0-18030 GCA_900406295.1 Aurinia saxatilis
TCTTCAAGCGAGTTGTGGTTAGTGAAAGGTTTTGAACGCTAGACACAAAACGTCAATGTTCATGTTGAAATGAGGAAGTGTTCATCACTCCCAGTCTTCATCGATCGATGCAGTCATCAATCGATCGAATCACAGTGTGATTCTCCTGATTTTTTACTCTCTCTCGATTAGTGTTAANACGCATCATTTTCATGTATCACCAGTTGATTCGAATCAGTGGCCTCTGGTTTTTCATGGAAAAAGTGAAATGAAGCTTGTGAACTGCAGGCGATCGATCGATGGCTGTTATGGCGATCGATCGATTGTTGTTATGGCGATCGATCGATTTTGCTTCCTTGTGGCTGAATCTTTGTATCCTATTTCGTAAGACTCAAACAGAAACATTAAAAAGCATTAAAAGAAAAGAAAAAATAAAACGTACCACTGGGTTGCCTCCCACTAAGCGCCTTTGGTTATAGTCATTTAGCTCGACTTGGCTAGAGATTTTTCAGTCTCTAGATGGAGCGTTGTTCTTTGAGGAATCAGGAGGTTTATGCTTAATGTCCATCCTGCTCATATCCTTGTTCCTTAGCACCTCATTCTCGCATATGTATTCATCATATCTTGGAAAAACGCCTTTGAGAAATGTAATTATTTCGTCCACCTTCTCATCGATAGATTCTAACTTCTTCTGCTCTAGAGGGATCATGGCTTTGAACTTAGATTGAGGTCTTTTGCGCTTCGCCTTCTTCCTCTTAGACATAGGTGGTTGAATGTCTTCTCTTGGTGCATTAGGAGCATCTTTCTCAAAGATGTTTTGGACCTTAGGCTTGTTGCTTCCTGGATCTTCTTGCTTGTGTGGCCTCCTTTGAATCGACCGTTTCATTCCATCTTCAGGTACTTGAGGTGAATGGACAACGTCTAGCTCATAAACATGTGCAGCTTCCTCCTCAACATATTCATCAGCAAAAAAATGTTGTGTCAGCTTGCATTTCGAGCTCATTGATTCTCCTAGAGAGATCTTGGATCATTGCTTTTAGATCCACATTCTCCTCATGGAGATGTTTATTCTCCTTACGGAGATACTTCTGATCTTCTAAGACCTGCTGTACCCGTTGCGATAGAATCTCAACCTTATCTCCTGGAGGAACTTCGGTCACATGAGTTGAGGGAACATAATCTCCAAATGTGTCCCTTCCTTTTGACTCAGAATCAATCGATCAGATTGCTATATTGATTTTGATTGATTGACTCTTCTTGTTCAAGAAGAAAAAGTTTGACGCGGGGATCACGAGGAAATCTCTCCCTGTGTCGAACATTCAACATGTTTATGAATTCTAAATATTCTTCGGACCCAGCCTTGGACTCTACCTCTGCAACATTTGATTCCAAAGAAACAACTTTATTAGAAAACCAGAAGAGATACAAGAGGTAACATGTTTCTCTTTTTTCTTGGAATGAATGTCGTGACATCTCTTTTCTTCTTCAAGTTGATGTTCAAGTCTATGAAGGTTAGCAGCGAGACTCTCCATCTTGTTACTGAAATCTGCATGTAACTTGTTGGTATCATCAAAAAGCTTCTTTGCACCCTTCTCTTGAAACTCCAATATTTGGCTTAACAAAACTTCTTCTTGTGATAGGTGGGTTTGTGGACTAGATAAACCCTTCTTAAAGTCCCCATATAAGTCAACCATTATTTTTTTTAATGAATTTCCTGAAAACAAGAAAGACTGAAATTAAATAAACAGAAATGAAATGAAATAAAAGCTTAGACTGAAATCTAGTCTTAATGCTAGTGGTACAGCTGTTGCTCCCCGTCAACGGCGCCAGAAAACTTGATGGGGATTTAGTTTTCACACAAAATATTCCTGCAAACGCACAGGCTCTTGCAGTAGTACTTAGGGATCGAATCCACAGGGAGCAAAGTGTACACAGTAACACACTCGATTTGACTTGAGCTAAGCAACAAATACGGTTTTTGGTGGTTCAATCGATTGACAGAGTTTGTCGATCGATCGAATGAGGTGAACGAAATATAATAAAACAAAAAGATAAATAAGCAAGTGTTGGGTTTCAGAGAATTCTCTAGGCTTTATGGATTAAACTATTCAGGATTTTAGGCAGATAAATCTGATAAGTAATCAGGCTAGTCGTAAATTAATCTTCCTATTTTCATAGTAGTGATTAAACAAGTCTAACATCATAATCCACACAATTGTCACAAAGGTGAACCAGAAAAGCAAGCCGCAGAAGTTGATGTACTCATCATTTAATACTAGTTTTATCAATCTCATCATATTGTCAAAATGAAGAGATCAATAGATAACAGATCACTAAGGTGTCAGCCTAAGAAATCATGTGGTAAGCATAAATCATATCCTATCTGTCAAGCCATTAAAACCTATTGAAAACTATTATCCCCAACTATCGAATTACTCTCTCATAGAAAAGTAAACCATGAAAAGAAATAAAACGACCATGTGATATAGAAACATGGGTTCAAATACAAAGGATTATCTCCCCAGGCAACTATAGAAACGAAAACAATAAATAGATTTGAGAGTTATGAAGGTAAAATGCTCTCTCCTAGACCTCTTTTCAGAGATGAGAGGTCCCTTTATATAGAGGGTGGAGGACGTATGAGGGCTTCAAGGAAGTGATTGAATCGAATCAACTGAAGAGAATCAAATTATTTGATTTTATCTCTTCTGATCGATCAAACAAAGGTATATACGATCGAATGTATCCAACTGGATATTCTCTGATGTGTTTCGAAGCTTCTCGAGTAAATCCGGTCCGAATCGATCGATTCCAATGGCATTCGATCAAATGCCGTTGGAATCGATCGATTGGGACTCATGGGCTCTTCTTGGGCTTCTCTTCATGGGCTTCGGGAAACATTTTGGGCCTTGATAGATATCCAATATGGCAATCGATCGATCGTTGTTCCTTCGCGTTCTTCGACTGCTTCACATCGAGACTGTACAATCTGTCTTTCATAGAATCAGCATAAATCAAGATATAACCGTTGGAATTGCTTCATTCCACTTGCACTAGAAATCTGATTACTTTATTTAGCTTGTGTCAAATTCTCAGAGCAATCTATGATGGGTAAGGTCTTCATCTAAGTCCAAAATTCTGAAGTGTGGAACTGATCCTCTTGTCCAGTCTTCAGTATTAAAGGAATAACTTCTTGGTCGTTGGGGCGAATGACTTTATTCCAAGCCCATGTGACAGCAGACTCACATGGCTTGATTTTCTTCAATTCTCACTTCAATCCAAAATACACAACAGATTCATCTGGCCCCGAACATCTGGTGCTGAATTGCTGAACTTGGAGAATAATGCCCATTTGTTACCTAAAAAGCCTTATTTCCACAAAAAACACTTTGAAAACATAAAATAGTGAAATCCATCACTTTTATCTTGAAATCCTTTAGTTTCTTCATAAAAAGTAATTGAAATATATGGTAAAAAGCGGTAGAATATCACCCTTATCACAACCTTTGAAAGGCGGTCTTGGATTTGGCTGAGACCCCCTTCCATTTTTTTTCCAATGTACGGATCTCTTCCTTAGCCGGTTTCATGTTACTGTTGAAAGCTTTGACCATTTGGAACTTTACATGCTTGGACTTCATTCGTGTTACTTGCATCTCCACTCCGTCAATGCGGTCCCTCGTTGCGTTAATATTATCATCTAGCTCGGCCTTGTTGTTCCTTGTAGCATAGTTCAGTAGGTGCGTTTCCCTGGATTTCTCGTTGAGACTCACCGAGTTGCTATGGATGATTTTTTCGAGGTGTCTCATCTCATCCTCAATCCCAGGTATTCTAGTACCCATCAAGTTGAACCTAATGCATAATCCTCTGTTTGGCAAGGATCTGCCCAAGCATTTCTTCGATCCTTCTGTTAGGATTCCCAGATTGAAAGTGACTAGGCGGAGTAAATGCCTTTTGGTTCCCTACATGGGTTTGGTGGCGTTGAAAGATTATGGGCTCGGGCATTGGCATTGAGAAGCCACTGCGATATTCTCGAGGAGAGTAAGGTCTCATGCTAGGTGAGTAGTGTATGTGGGTGCCATTAGGCCTTCCATTGTTTCGTTGAGCCATGAGTAGGTACCTGAAACAAGGGAAGTAAAAATGTAAAAATGCAAACACACAGAGATGAAATTGAAATAAAGGGAAAAAGCTAAATCTGGAGTTTGTTTTTTATGCTAGTGGTCAACCGTTGCTCCCCGGAACGGTGCCAGAAAATTTGATGGAGATTTAGTTTTCACCCAAAATAGGTCCTGCAAGCGCACAGGTCTCGCAGTAGTACTTTAGGGTCGAATCCATTAGGAGCAGAGTGTATGCAGTAACACGTCCAAGTTCACTCGAGCTAAGCAACAAAAAGAGATATGTTGGTTCGAATCGATCGACAGTGTGAACTGATCAATTGATGAATACTTCTTTCGGTCGATTGCAGATAATTTGTTGATCGATTGATGCGTGCAATTGCTAAAACAGAATAAAATGTGAGATTAAACAATAATAAAAGCGTTAGGAAGTCAGGTAATGCATCAGAGAATCACGGTTTGAATTATTAGAGTAATGGCATGTGTAAATATTCTAGTTAAGGCTATGTAGTTGATACCAATATTAACCAACTATCCTTATGGCCATGCTTAGCCGGTCTAGTTCGATTGAAATCCTAGTTAACTCTAACCTATATCCTTCAGAAAGAGAAGCTTTGGCCTGATNTTAGGAGCAGAGTGTATGCAGTAACACGTCCAAGTTCACTCGAGCTAAGCAACAAAAAGAGATATGTTGGTTCGAATCGATCGACAGTGTGAACTGATCAATTGATGAATACTTCTTTCGGTCGATTGCAGATAATTTGTTGATCGATTGATGCGTGCAATTGCTAAAACAGAATAAAATGTGAGATTAAACAATAATAAAAGCGTTAGGAAGTCAGGTAATGCATCAGAGAATCACGGTTTGAATTATTAGAGTAATGGCATGTGTAAATATTCTAGTTAAGGCTATGTAGTTGATACCAATATTAACCAACTATCCTTATGGCCATGCTTAGCCGGTCTAGTTCGATTGAAATCCTAGTTAACTCTAACCTATATCCTTCAGAAAGAGAAGCTTTGGCCTGATCAATCAACCAATCTAGGCATTAAGTTCAAGTTTCTACTAAACTATGAAATAGTCAAGCTTTCACTATCAAAGTTTGGATCTCTTACTCTAAGTGGTGTACTAGTAGCAGGTTTATCCTATGATTAAAATAAGATCTGATATGAAAGTAAGCCTTTAACCAGTCATTACACAGCCCTATTGCCTATCTACCTAACAATGATTTCTCCTAGCAAAACCCTATTCCTAACTAAGAGACTACTCAATCATGCTTAAGAAAAACATAACAACAATGGAAATTGCAATTATATTAATCAAAGTAGGGTTCAGAAAGGCTTCTCTGGAGTGCAGAGATTACAAACTTCTTCTTTGAAAGAAATGAGAAAAGTAGACAAAAGAGAAGAAAACAATGAAAAGAACAGAAAAACTATTTAGACTGGATGCCTGGAAGCTTTGTGAATTTTGTGGTGTTTCTCTCTAGCTGAGGCTTCTGTATATATAGTGGAGAGGGTCGAGGAATGAGCCGAGATGAATCATGAAGAAGATTTGGATAGAGATCCAAATCTTTGTGCTTATCACTCTCCAATCGGCCGATTAATAGTATTGTAATCGATCGATCATATCCAGAAACGCGTTTTCTGAAACTTCTGTGATTTTCTTGGGAATATTTAGGCCTTGATCGATCGGCAGACCTCTCGCTCGGTCGATTGTGCCTTCATCTTCATTTTGGCTTAACTTCTTACTCCTGAGGGTGAACGACTTGATTCCAAGCCCATGTGACAGCTGATTCAAGTGGCTTTCTTGTCTTAACTCCCACTTCAATCCTAAATAAACATAATCTTCATCCGTGCCTAGATTTCTGATGTTGAATTGTTGGACTTGGTAGAAAATGCCTATTTATGAATAAAAAGCCTTATTTTCACAAAAACACTTTGCAAAAAGAGAAATGTTAAATTCAATAATTTATGTTTCAAATCAAATGGTTTCTTCATGAAAAGCCTCGTACATCCTTATAAGAAAATGGTAAATATCACCCCTATCAATGATGTATAATAGATACAAGAGGAAGAAGAGGTGATTTACAATGTCACGTATTCTAAGGTTTTGGCCATCTTAATGAGGCCCAAATGTCCAAGTATCGCGCATAAGACAAAGATTCAATATTTAAGTTGTAAAGAATATGGACACACAAGAGCTGAGGGTGTTGATGTGGCGAAGTGAATATAATGTTAATAAATGTTAGAAGTGTAAAGTAGTTACAAAAGATGAATTATTTAACTCTATGGTGTTATGTACATTCCTAAATCATCAAGAAGAAAGCAAAAAATCATATTTTGATTCCATTGCTGAAACATACATAATTTTTATGAACGAATAGTAACTCTTAAAGTGAATCAGGTGATGAGAAAGATGTTGATGCACAAGCCGGGTTAACAAAATTGTATGACAACTGGGTGACTCTTTGAAAAGAATAGAAGCCCTAGAGTCTAGCTTGAGATCACAACAAATGGACATCATTACTTTTGCACCAAGTTCAAAAATATAAACACCCACTTCGACATCAACAAATTCAAGTCTCTTACACCTGAAAAACAAAAGACAACGAAGGGGTGAGCAACATAAGGTTACTCAGTGAGGGTGAGCTAGAACTCACCAAATCCATATTTACTCTTAGCAACCAGCTACACAAGATAAGATAGACAATTGTGCTAACAATATTAAAAAAAACATAATTCGAACACTCACAATAAATATCGTAATAATAATCAATAAATCACAATCACAAATTTCAGCGGATCAGAACAATCACAATAACAAATGACTGAGTATCTAACCATGCCGAAACAAAGTGGTGGATCCCAGCATTGGTTGACCCAAATCAAAGGTTAACATATACATAATATACTCGATAGGGATGTTGGCCCTTGACGAGGTGGTAAAGAAGTACGCTCCACGGTATTAACCATATTCAAAACCACTTATTAAATTTCAAAGTATTTATTACATCCAATGACGATGCCGGCAGCCATGGATTGCTCAAAGTGGTGGACTCCAACATTGGTCGACCCAAATAAAAGCCTAACATATACATAATATACTCGATAGGGATGATGGCCCCTAATGAGGGAGTAAAGAAGTTCAGTCCACGACATTAACCGACTTTAGAACCACTAACTAATTTCAAAGTATTTATTATATCTAATAATGTAAAAATATTCCACATCTAAAAGATGTAAAGGAACATGGGTCTCTTCACTAATAGTCAATTGGCTTTTAGTTGGAAGCCCATGAAACCTAACATGGTATCAGATCTCAACACACTTGTTCTCATTAGTCCGGCCCGGAAAGTGGCCCGATCACCCCCGATTAATTAATGGCCCAAGAGAGGCCCAATTGTGCCGAGATCGCTAGAAGAGCATTGTCTCGAGAGGATGTGATGGATTATGTCGAGATTAATGGCTCGATGAGACATTATCTCGAGGGGATGTGTGAGAATATCCCACATCAAAAGATGTAAAGAGACCTAAGTAATATATAAGGGACATGAGTCTCTCCACTAATAGTCAATTGGCTTTTAGTTGGAAGCCCATGAAACTTAACAAATTACAATGTCGGCCGCCATGTATTGCTCAATAGACCTAGATCATGTCAAAATTTGCATGGTGATACCAGTCTAACCAAATTGAGATATTACTTATCTCACAATTATCCAAATAAAAATTCATCAAATAGTTCAGATATTCAAATTATCTAATCTTTCTAAGATCATAATAATCAAATTAAAACATATTTAACTATCTAAAATATTCAAATACATTTCCTATAATATTATAAATAAAGTCTAGTAATTTAGAGGACTTAAACACACAATTCATGTTCATGTAATCTTAGACTTTCTAATTTAATCCACTTAACATCTCAAGACACAACACAAGAACAAGCACACAAAAATCAGCAGACTATCAGTGACTTGAATCACCAGAAACCAAGATATAAAGATGGAGAAGACCGAAACATGTTCTCGCCTGAAAACTGGTTTGGACAGATTGAAAATGAAACTTACTAAGTTGTGTTGAATGCCTTTTTAAAAAGAATGAGAGGCTAACTTTACTTTTTTGGTATATTTCAGGTGAACTGAAATGGGTCATCCAAAGAAGGGTGGAGGAAAAAGAAAGAGGACTGTAGTAGAAGGTGAATCAGAACCAACTCATCATTCAAAAGAGCAACAAAACCCTACATAGAACTCTTTACAAGAAGAGAAGCCTTTGAAAGAAGCAGAGCAGCCTTTGGAAGAAACATATAATATAATGACTTCTACAACTCAAATGTTTGGCAAAAGAAGGAATAAGGAAGAGCATGAAGGTGAGATTGAGTTATCTGAAGATCACGATCTGTAGTTGAACCTAAGAGTAAGAGACAGCGAGGAACAAAACCTATATGTGGAGTGTGTTTCCGGTAGGAAACGAAAACCCAACTTGAGGGACTACATCAACATTGGAAATTTCATACTACTCACGCCCTCTAATCCCCACGTAGAAGTCCAGACCTCGTAAGTAACTTAAAATATTATTGGTTGGTACTAACTGTCTCGTCACCCAAAATCAAATGTTTGGAAACATCATCAGTACTCTAAAGACGAAGGACTTTTACTCGTAACTGCCACCTATTCCTCGACATCGACAAATTTGTAATCTTGTCAACGTTTGCCATGGGTGTTCGTGGTTTGTGTGCAGATGAAGAATAAGAGATTTAATCAATATATATATATATATAAAAAATAAGATATTTAATATTTTCCCCCTTTCAGGCAAGAATTATGTAAACGTACCCGTTATTTATTAGGAAACTGCGTTGGTGGGGATGCGGTGTGTACTCCTTATTACCAATGTAGATCCAAAAGGGTATCGATCATTATTGGAAATATTATGTCTAGTCTACCAATATGCCGCCTGCGCGTTGACTAGCTAATAACTCCATATGTAGTTTCAAATATACCCTATTTGCGAAAACCATGCCGATTGTCTAGAATTTACAAAAAAAAAACAAATAATTTATCACACATAATGTATAGCAAAAATTGTAGGAAATTACCCACAAATAATTTTGTAACAATATTGTCACTAATTATATGATTGTTGGTTTGTAAATTTTCTTATACTTTACAATAATTAGGCAAAGACCGATGTAAATAATTATATATGTGGCTCTATAAAAGGCATGATGCAAGTTATCACCGCCAGTGTACAGTGAGAAGAAGTAACATAGACTTGACCAGAAATCTAGGTAAATTCGGACTAAAGTAAACGCAGAGTGCGCAACCTATACAGAACTCGGATTAAACTCTTTCTCTCTATGGCTAGATGACGTATATAGCTTCGATTTGATAGGTTTTGGGTCTTCTAGTTCCTCCTAATTGTCCATATACACGTCTTACAAGTTGGATGTATAAATTTAACGATGTTGTTGCGGACACATTAGACCTCTTGAATAAGAATGGCTATGACTCTTTCATCGTAACTCCGATCAAGTTGATATAAGGCTTCATGGAAAGAGGCTATTCATACTTTCGCTTTGATGGGTGCCTCGCCACCCAATTCCTTCTGGATCAACGGGAAAACGTCTCGAAAGGTAGCTGTTCGGATTGAAGCATTATGTTGCGTGCAGACTGTACACATTGAAGGAGAAACGCCATAACTCCTTGACAGTGACTCTGATCGAGGCAATCTCAGGCTTTCTGAAAATCTGACATCCAGACCTACGCGTAGATGGGTGGCTTGTCACCCAATTCCTTCTGTGGTGCCGGGAAAATGCCTCGAAAGGTGATTGTTCGTACTGAAGAATGTTGTTGCGGGCAGACTTGACCTCTTGGATAAGAACGGACATAACTATATGGATATAAGTTTGATTGAGGTCATCTCAGGCTCCATGGAAAGCCGAGACATAGACTTTTACATCCATGGGTGGCTCGTCACACAGTTCCTTTTCTGAAAATTTCTGTAAACATGGTACTGAATTCATAATTTCATCAAATGATTTTGGTTCCAATGAGCATATAAAAATCAAGGATTACCTCAAGATACATTCTATGTTTGTTATAAGGTCCTTTGCAGAGAATTTCGTCCGTTTAATATTGGTGATTGTGCATTTTTTTTTGTTGCATATTTTGTTTTTTGCAAAAGTAATCACAAAAGATGTATTGGCTCAACCTTTTAATACTTGAGATTAGCTTCGTGCCAAGAAGTCAAGCTAAACGATTTTAAAAAGAAGCGTTGAGTGGGAGGCAACCCGCTGGTAGGATTTCAGTTTTTACTTATGTTTTTGTCTTATTAATATTTTTGCTAAGTGTCTCAAGAAAATAGGAATCGAAAGAAAAATCTACAGGATGCAAAATTCGATTGAGTGACTTGTCAATTCGATCGAATCTTATATGTTCTTAACATCATATCTTTGTTCATTCAGAAAACCATTACTTCTTTCAAATCAACTGGTTTACACCGTGCTTTAGGAACATGATACAAACTTCAACACTAATCAGGAGGACATGTAAAATTCAATCAGTTCACTCTGTGATTTAATCGAATACATGCCTGGTTCGATCAAAGAAGTTCCAAAATGAAGAATTGAGTTCCTTGAATCAAATACGACAAAATGATGAAGCATCACGCATGCCACTGATGTCGTAATCCAAATATAACTTCACCTATTTCCTGTAAAGTCCTTTCATTTTAATCAAACAAGACAAAGAAGAGGTCATTCGACCCTTTTGAAGACTAATGAGGTAACATCCACTATCGTTTCTATTTCAATCTATTTCAATCCCACTTTTGACTCAACACATATTTGTTTACATCAGGGATGGTGTAATTTAAGTCTGGGGAGGTGGACGTGTTCCTCATTATTAAACACTTTTGTTTCTTTTGACCATCTTTTTCAAATGGATTTCAATCGGTTTAAAAATGATCATGCAAAACTTTAACCCTGATTTTTCTAAAATTCAGTATGAAATAAGGACCTTATTCGATTATACACTTGATTTTGTGGTTTAGTTACCATTTTTATAGGTCTAGTTCTATACCATTTTTATAGGTCTTTTTGAAACGCTCTATTCAGAATCCCCATGCTCAAGCTTCCCCAACAAATTTCGGTTTGCATTTATTTTGATGAATTTGACTTTTTACTCTACTTAACTTGAACTTAAACCTGACTTTAAATCTTTCTTATTAAAGCTATTAGACTAAGTAAAGGTATCTTATTCAGGACTTCTTATCCATTTTACCATTCTCTTGTTGATCCGCAATGGCCAACTAATCTTTAGTTGGTACCACACCCATAAACCTAACTGCTTTTGAGAGCCCATGCAGTCTCTTTTTCTTTCTTGTTTCTATGCAGATATGTGTAAAAACGTTGGAGAGATGAGACCGACGCAGTTTTCCAATCACTTGCAAAAACTAAAGAAAAAGCATGCTAGATCTTAATGCAAGCATGGAGATTCAAAATAGAAGGTTCAAAACTGATATTCTTTTTAAAAATTTCATAAAAAACAAATGGTGAAATTTTTTGGATTCAAATTCAAATTCGAAAAAAAAAAGAAAATTGAATCTAAAGCTTAATGATTCATACTTTTATAATTAAAAACCCAAAAGAAATCAGAGATCAATGTGGAAAAGGTGGAAACTATTTAAAAGAGTTCGAAGATGTTCAAGAAGACTTTGAATTCCCATAAAATAAGTGAGGAACAAGTCAGAGCTGCAAAGAAAGTGATTAGAAGTTGTGCCATCAAGTGGTCCATTCTCTCTTGCGATTTTGCGACGTATATATGATTCTCTTGAAACACGGTAACCCTTAAAAAATTTTAGCTCCACCACTTAAATATTAACCTCCTTACATTTCACACCTAGCACCGTTTCATTTAGCTAATATTCTCTAGTAAGAAAGCACATGCAATAGCCAAATTAATGTACATAGTCAAATTTTTGTGAAGTTAAGATACTTTTAGGTTGAGATTTTGTTGAACCAGTTGGGAGAGTTGTGGTGGAAGTATGGAGTGAGAGTCTTTGGACGAGCTTACTTAGATGTATCACAAAGTTGAAACCTCTAAGCTATGGTCACAAGTAAGCGAGTTTCTCGATCTTTTAACTTATTTTCCTTTCCTTAGCCTCTTGTTTGTTCGGGGACAAACAAAACTAAGTTTGGGGATATGATATGGGTGATATTTTACCGGTTGTTACTATTTATTTAATGTAATTTTGATGACAAAACCAAAGGATTTCGATATGAAAGTGATGATTTTCACATTTTGTGTTTTCAATGTGTTTTTGTGAAAATAAGACTTATAGGTCATAAATGGGTATTATTCTCCAAGTTCAGCAATTCCGCACAAGATGTTCCGGCCTAAATGAAATTGTTGTGCATTTTGGATTGAAGTGAGGATTTAGGACAATCAAACCACGTGAGTTAGCTGTTACATGGATTTAGAATCAATTCATTCGGACCAACAACCAAGAAGTTAAGCCTTAATTTTGAAGATTAGAAGAGAGGATCAGTTCCACGCATCAGAAGTTTGACCCTAGATAAAGTCCTTCCCCTTCAAAGATTTTTATACGATTTTGACACAAGATAGAGGAAGATGTCAGCTTTCATATGAAAGTTAAATGAAGCAATTACAACGTAGAACTTAATTTATGCTGATTTTACTGAAGACAGATTGTGCAGTCTTAAAATAAAACAGTTGAAGAACACAAAGGACATTATCGAATGCAAAAATGAATTTGATCGAATCTAGACCAAATAGTCTCTTGAAGCCCATGAAGAGCAGCCTATAAGGAAATTAAGGCCCCATCGATCGAATGCCAAGACTGAATTCGATCGAATCCCGAATGATTTTCATCAGAAGCTTCCAGGCTCTTCAGAGGTTATTCAGTAGTTACCAAAATATTTTTTTGGATGACATTCGATCAAATCCCCAACAATTAAGTTCGATCGAATTGAAGAGATAAAATCAACCTCGCCAAACACCTAAGCTCTCGGAGAGAGCACTTTGCTTTCATAGTTCTCTTAAATCCTTTGTCGTTTTCATTTTGTGGTTTTTAGGAGAGATAATTCTTCGTATTTTAACAAATATTTCTATAGACATTGTTGTTTTAGTTCTTGTCATGGTTTTCTTTTCTATGAAAGAGTAATTCAATAGTTGAGATCTAGATTTTTCACAGCTATCATATGATTAACATGAGCATGATTAACATATTGATTCTTTAGTAGTGATCATGACTATTTTTGTTGAGGTCATATGATTTATGTTTGAATAGAATTGAGTTAGGAAGATTCTAATAGCTAGGATGCATGTTACTAGAGAAATTCCTTATTCCTAATACTTGTTATTTCATTTCTTAAATTCGTTTCCATTGCATTTTTAGATTATTAGGAACATTAAAACCAACAAAAACATATTGTTATCTTTTCTCGATTCGAATCTTAAAATGCAATGTAGTAGCCATTTCTCTGTGGATATGCTCCATAAGTACTACTGCAAAGTATGTGCGCTTGCATAAATATTTTGTGTGAAAACTAAATCCCCATCAATAATCAAAACCAAATGTTTGGTGTCATATTGAACGAGCCAAATCGCCTGATTGAAATTTTTATTGCGACAGGTGAAAGACATGGAAAGCTCTCGAAGTTGTTCGCATAATTCACCAAAAACTAGTAATAAACAGTTGAAAGTGAATCACCCATCATCATCTTGTATAATCTTCATTAGTTCCAGATAATCTATCAGAAAAAAGGACACAAAATTTTGGAGTCTGTAATGATTGACGTCGTCTCAAATTCCTAATGGAAGATAGACTTCTACAAATTCTTTTTTCCCCAAAAAGTAAAGTTTTTGTTCCTTGAGAACATATCCACCTTAACCCAGAGATCAGCTCAAAGCTCTTCCACGACCAGTCAACTTTACAATATATATATGGTCTTTTTTGTAGCGCTACCTTGACTGAAAAAGAATTATATACCATTTGGGCTCCTTTCCAAGCTATACACTTGGTACCTGCAAAATTTTAAAATATTTATCGATCCATAATCAACACCTGGAAAAACATGTTTGTTCCGTGACTTTTAAATATATCACAAAATTCATAGAAATAATTCTGACACCTAGGTAAACCGTCGTCATTCGCCCGATATGTAGAGAAACATCAAAATAGATAATCCAAATTAGCATAAATTGACACACTAAAAAACTTAGTTATGTACCGGAATTCTTAATTTTTATAATTATAATTTAGTAGATGGATTTATAATTTATTTTTTTATTAATAATATGTATCTTAGGGATCTAAAATAATTGACTGATATTCAAACATTTTTCATCAAAATTAAAAATCATTCACTACCAAAAGAAAAAAAAAATTCACTCTGTTTTTTCTTAATTGGATATAAATCATATTTTTTATGAAAAATTGCGTAGAAGGAAAGGAATTTTTTAAAAGAAAGAAGGAAAGGAATCTTTTAATAAGATAAGTATTTACATAATAAATATTTATGGAATTTCCTTTTGTTTTTTTTGTGTCTTTATTTTATTTATTTGCAGTTTACATAATAATAATAATAATATTAAGGGTGGAAACAAATATATACGTATCCTTAAAACCAGCGTGAAAGAAACAGCTTGCTCTTCTTCCGTCTTTCACTCTCAATCTCTCTTCCGTCGTTTCCTAAGCCCTCTTTTGTTTTTTTTTGTTCTCTTCTCAGATTCTGTCTTTGATCTTCTCTTTTCTTTGATCCACCACACCACAGACAAAAGAAGAAGAAACAATCCTCTGTTTCCTCTTAAAAGGCTTTTCCTTTGGAGGAGATAAATCTCTTATATTTTTGAAAATTTTGCAATTAGCCTTTTGCGTCTCTGTTTCTTTCTGGGATTTTGCATGCCTTAGTGGATGACACAGCTGACTTCTGGTTTTGTCTTTTCTAATATATTTATATTTAATACTATTTTATTATTGAAAAGTTGAATTTTGCGTTCCCTGGATCATTCGTGTGCTAAATAGATCATAAGGCAACAAGTCGTTTTCTTTAGGGTTTACTTTTCCAAGTGTGGTGTTGTTTTCTTTTTAAAAATATATATAAATGATTAGAGGGTTTATCTGGAGAGAATTTCATTAGTATTTGCTTTTTAATAATTATTTCCTGGTAGATTTAGGAATAGAGTATGTCAATTGTCAAGGATCTTTAGGAAGTTTGGTGAAATAGTTTTCTTCTAAATTCTAGACTTACATCACTGTTTACTGTTTACTAAATCCTGCCTAGTTTCAATTCTAGTAATCCGAGGAAAAACTTGCTTTTGTGCTTATGATGATGATGATGATGAAAAGATTGAAGCTTTGAGTCAGAACCTGTGGTTTTGAAACTTGTGTGGTCTTTGTTTAGTAAAAAGAGAATTGATTTTAAATTTAAGACATGGAGAAGAGATCAGGAGAAGAAAAAGAAGAGCAAGGTGTTGAGAAGAACAACATGAAAGACAAGATCCTTCGAGCAGATAAGATAGATTTGAAGAGTTTAGATAAGCAGTTTGAGAAACATCTGAGCAGGGGTTGGTCTAGGAACACTGAGATAAATCATAAGGCCAAGGAACAATGGGAGATTGATTTGGCTAAGTTAGAAACAGGGAATGTTATTGCTCGTGGTACTTATGGTACCGTCTACAAAGGCATCTATGATGGACAGGATGTTGCAGGTTTGTATTTAATTTATCGCCTTATGTTGTTTTGATTAGATTGTGATTGTTTTTGGTAGTTGTTGTTTTGGAAATTGTAGTGAAGGTGCTTGATTGGGAAGATGATGGATTTGACACATCGGCGAAGACCGCTACAAATCGGGCTTTATTCCGGCAAGAAGTCACTGTTTGGCACAAACTTGACCACCCAAATGTCACAAAGGTTGGTTAATTATTCAGTTAGTTTAGTTCACACAATTGAGTTGAGTGTATGAATTTATTGAAATCTAGAAACGAAACAGTTTGTTGGAGCGTCAATGGGAACAACGAATCTGAAAATATCATCGGGTGATTCAGAAAAGTCATTGCCTCAACGAGCTTGTTGTGTGGTTGTGGAATATCTTCCTGGTGGAACATTGAAACAGTACTTGATCCGTAACAGACGCAAAAAACTTCCTTTTAAAATCGTTATCAAACTTGCTCTCGATCTCTCTCGGGGGTAATTAACTAATCTTCTTATTCTAAGATTTTTTTTTCAAACTTTGTGATACCCACAGAAAAAGAAGCAAAATCTGTTTACATTTCATATGTAGGCTAAGCTATTTGCATTCAGAGAAGATTGTGCATCGTGATGTGAAAACAGAGAATATGCTTTTAGATGATCATAAGAATTTGAAAATAGCAGATTTTGGAGTAGCGCGAGTGGAAGCTCTTAATCCAAATGAAATGACTGGAGAAACAGGTACTCTTGGATACATGGCCCCTGAGGTAAGATATTGGAACTGAAGCATATTCTTTCTCGAGTTTTTCTGTACCGAACCATATAAGAACTTGTTTTCTTTTCCATAGGTTATTGACGGTAAGCCATACAACAGAAGGTGCGACGTATATAGCTTTGGGATATGTTTATGGGAAATCTATTGTTGTGACATGCCTTATCCGGATCTTAGCTTTGTCGATGTTTCTTCTGCGGTTGTCTTACAAGTAATCTCTGCTTGACCTTAAAAATCCCTAGCTAGTTTCCTTAACACTTACGTAAGGTCGAATTCTGAAGTTTTTTTGTTGTTTTGTAAAGAATCTGAGACCAGAGATACCAAGATGCTGTCCGACGGCATTTGCGAACATAATGAAGAAATGTTGGGATGAGAATCCGCAGAGGCGACCAGAAATGGAGGAAGTGGTGAAGATGCTTGAAGGAGTCGATACTAGTAAAGGCGGCGGAATGATACCAGATGATCAGAAACCCGGTTGTTTCTGCTTTGCCCCGGCTCGTGGCCCTTGAATTTGCCGCCCTTAAGTGCTCTTTTTTTTCTTTTGTCTTCTGGTTTTCTTGTTTTCCTTTGACATTGAATGCTTGGTTTCTTCTTCTTCTTCTAGAATCCCCTTTTAACCATAAATTTTCAAATTTGTCGGTGTGAAAATTCAAAAATTGAGTTGGAAATCGATTTGTACTTTGGGATAGAATTGTTTCAAGATAATTGAGTCATACTATTACATGGAACTTGGGTGAGGGAAAATATATTAAAAAATCTTGTCTGGTCTATAACTGCAATAGTCGGGAATTTTTCCAGTGTTATTATTACCATCCCTTTTTCAAACTGATTGTTCGGAGTTAGTAATGTTATCAGGTTCTTGATATCCTTCCGGAAGAGTTTGATGCACTCTACAGATGCGTAGTTAAAATTCTACGGTGGATTGTTTAGTTCGCTCCTCTTTTATTAAAATTTTTATATGCAACTTCGCTCTAAATTGGACAACCAATTAATTTTGGAAGTTTACTTCATAGTACTAGATTACGATCCATACGTTGTACGGGTTTTACAATTCAATATAATTTTACTTTATAAATATTATAGTAAAACATGTACTTTTATTTTTAAAGTCGAATTGAATTTTTTTTTGGAAATTTTTAAAAATTACCATTTTTAAACACCTTTTTTAAAAATGATACTTTTGGGATATTTTCAGAATTACCCGTATTTACCAGAGCTATTTTTTTACAATTGGCAAATTTAGTAGGCTTTAGGTCTTAAAGTTTGTAAAATTATATGGTTTACTAGGGGTTGATCCGCGCTACGCGCATGATGTGTTAATTTTTTTTGTTTTATTTGATTTGTTCTTGAGAATATTCCAGATTTTTTTTTGATAATTGTAGTAGTTTTGAAGCATTTTTATCATGTTATTTTAAGTTTTTTTATGATATATAGTCTTTACAATTTACTATT
>OVAP01002912.1:3209-17934 GCA_900406295.1 Aurinia saxatilis
AAAAAAAAAAAAAAAAGAGAAGACAAGAGTATGTAGAGAGAATACTAATACTAGGTCAAAAGTTTTGAATCAGAGCAGATTTGGATCTTTCTAGTCAGAGAGATCATTGGACAGTCGAGTGTATTCGACTTTACCTATCAACCAACACACAAAGTGGTTCAATGTTGGAGTATTGTCATATACTCGTATTTAGTGTTAAATGGTTTTTTGGAATCATCCCACAGTTGCTTTAATCGATCTATGATGCATAGATTCATTGTTTATAGTTTTATACCTATGACACATGATGGGTAAAATATTTTAACTTGTTTTTACCAAAAAGAATTCAACCCGAATTTGAATAATAAAAACTACGCCTTGATGAGGGTATTTAAACTATACCCTACACGGTTTGTCATACAGATTTTGGACCGTGTTCCTTGCTCCACGTTGGGTTGGCTTTTTCATCTGATCACTCAATCCATATCTGAATTCACTTCCCGTGTGAGACCATACAACAAAAAGCAAAGAATCGAATACATGTGATATTTACATGTTAAGTTATTTGAGTCATTGAAGCTTATGGTCAAATACCTATAGGACTAGTAAAAAAATCAGCTAAGCAGCAAATGACGTTAAGAAATTCGCATAAACTAATTGACATTCGGTGTAAGAGATTGGCCTAGTATAGAGAGTAAAACTGATCCCAAAACATATGCACACAAAAAATGAAAAGAAAAAACAAAGTAAATAAGATAATATGAATTTCAAAAGTTTGATGGATAATCTAAAATATATATATGTAATTTAATGAGTTAGTTTTACATAGTTTTTAAAATTATATATATACATAATTTAATAATTTACTGATTTAGTTTACATGATCTAATATATATATATACATATATATATATATATATACATAATTTAATATTTTAGTTTTACATGTTTAAAAAATATATATAATTTGATAATTATTTATTTACATTTTTCATATTTATAACTTTTCATTTTCATTTTCATTATTTATAAACTTATATTCTTTCATTTTTAATCTTTTTTTTCTTTCAAATATATTTTTTTAAGTTAAATTTTTTGTAGTTTAATATAAATTTTAACTACCCAAAAATGTAAAATTAAATTTATTATACATTTTTTAGAACTGTACTTCTTTCCATTCAAATTATTATTAAAATATATTAAAATTCAAATATATTTTACATATAGAATTCATTTTGTGTAAAAGTGTATTAAAAACTATAACAAATTATGTGTCACAGTCTAAATTTACTTCAGCACATGTCGTACTAACACTTTTTAAGATGAAAATGATTATAAAAAAAAAGTCTATCTTATTACATAGGACATTATATTTTGAAATAAGTAGGTAATTTGGATTTTTTTTACATACTTTAAAATTTTAATACCACCATATATGTTCATGATTAACATTTTATAACCTTCCCATACCTTAATAATATTTTAAAAATCTTTCCATAACTTTTGAAATTCTAAGGCATACATTTTTTCAATCTTAACTTTACAGATTTTATTATCTCTATCTTAAAATACCGGGAAAAATGGAAAATGAGATATTTTATTTTATTAGATAATTATTTAAATTTGTAAACTTTAATCTTAACATATGTTAAAATTTTACTCATTGACTGACACATATTACAATTCAGTAAATCATAATTGTTCCACATGTTATATTTATATTAAATACATCGAACTTTGTATCATGAGATAATAAAAATACATATATAAAAATTAAAACACATAGTCAGACGTGGTAAAATGGGACTCCGAAAATAATATTTCGTATACCCGTTAAATATTAATTTTAGCGGAAAAAATAAACACAAGAAATTTATAATCGTGATGGTTTGCACTCAATCAAATGAAACTTTTCACAAAATGTTACTTAAATTACCAGAAAATATAAGTCGGGGTAGGGGAAGAAGGTTATTGGGAGAGTGTTGTGAATCAAGAGCGAAAACTTAAAGAAAACGAGAAGAACAATTGATGCGAATATCCTTTACTCTACGGTTTCTTTATTAATCGTGTGTTAATATTTTTATAAACCTAAGACTCTTTTATATACATCTCAAAACCGTCATAACTAGAAAATAGGGAAAAAATTCTATTCTATAAGATACAATGTATCCCCCCCCCCCTCCCGACCTAATTCTAGCGTTTCAATCTGATTAGATACACAGTACCGGAGAGTTAGCCTACGTGATATTGTATATCAGATTTTAAGTTTTTTTAAGATTTTAGATTTCTTAAATTTTATTACTTCTAACTATTTTACTGAAATCTATTATTATTATTATTATTATTATTATTATTATTATTATTATTATTATTATTATTATTATTATTATTATTAGTTTGATGATTTTTAAATCACATTTTTGTGATTCTATAATTATACAAAAATTCAGTGTTATTGTAACATATATTCCTAACAATTATAATCTTTAAACACAATTTTCGAAATCATAAAAATATACGTGAGATTATCAAAATCTTTAAAATGCATTTCTTTGATAGATTTATTGAACACATAATTATTATTTTTTACAAATTTAACAAAACTTTGTATATATTTATCACATACTATGTGATTGGTCCGCACCTTGTGCGGACTGCCAATATTTTTATTAAAAAATACATTATTAGAATAAAAAATATTCGATAATAAGATGTAAAAAAATTTATTGTATGATGTGTTTGTATATAATAGTTGAGCCAATTTTTTTAAGAAAATAAATGTAAATATAAGATAAACGAAGCACGAGATGAAAACAAAGAAATGACAAAGTAAACTACGGTTCTAATCTAATCAACATGATCGAATATTCATTTGTAGACAACATTTGTTGTTTTACATTTAATCTTTCAATCTTTGTCTGCAGTAAGAATTTTTACACGTGTTCTAAACTTAGCCCTAGATAGTGCATCTTAAAGTTATTTGTGAGACAACGCTCGTCTCGGTAGAAAACATTCAGCATGGTCAAATGATTCTGCATTAAAAGAATGATCGGTATGTGTCCTTTTTACTTCGCCCCATGTGCCCCGTTGGGGAAGCAAAGTAAAAAGTACACCGGGTAGAACTCCTCAGACACAATGATTAAATGTCAACCTAATTCTGCAGACACAATAATAAAATGTCAACCTATTATTTTGTATAATCATAATCTTTATAAAGTAAATGCAATTAACAACAACAATCAAAGAATGAAACTAAGAAAGCTTGACCAACAATCACATATCGACTGTTCTCTTGTAATTTGTTTTTTATATATTCGACTAAGAATTTGTAAAATGATAAGTCTTTTTTTTAATTAAGATTATGGGTTCATACAAATACGCATGAGTGAGAGTAATAAAGTCTAGGATTGGTGGAGACGACAAGCAATGGCTTACTTATTGGGCTCTTTACTCACTTATCAAACTCTTTGAGTTCACTTATCAAATTTACACTTTCTTTGGTGTGCAATTTCTACCTATGAAAACAGAGTAAATCATATGATTGAGTTTGGCCATTTAGGGTAAGTTAAAAAGAGAGTCAGTTAGTTGTTTTAGCTTTCTTGTTGTTAAAAAATGTTTTGTAAGTTGCTTCAAGGAATATATACTTTTAGGCCTATGCAACTTCAAAGAAAATAAATGTGATATTATGGTGTTTCACAGGTTGGTTAGCTCATTCAGTTGGATAAGAATTTGATATATACATATATGAATTTTCTAGATGTTTCTATAAACTTCTTTGTTAGCTTCTCTGTAATATATTTCTAAAATGTAACATTTAAAATCTATAGAAAACCAAATGTGAGATGTTTTCCATAACAACAATGGTATTGGACAATTTTGCTATTTAAAATTATATTTTACACAAAAATATTTTTCATAATCTGAAAACAGGATATAAATAACATAATAATTATTAATATATGCGTGTGTGATGAAATAAGTAGAATTTGTTTTTTCTAATTATTCATCCTTTTTAATGTGACATGTATTGTTAATATTATCGTCTTTTGGAGTTCGTAAAATAAGCAATCAGTTCCTTGTCGATTAATATTGTCTCATTATTCAATAACTAAATTTCCCTCAAACCAATATATTTTCACTATCTTCTTACTTCTTTCTTCTTTGACCACATCACCATCATTTAGTTTTGTATTCTAATCATCAATTTCTCCTCTGCCTCCTCTAACTGGTCATTTAATTTCCACACAATATGGAACATAAGAGCACATCCAAGATTCACTCGTTCCAACATCCATTCACTCCAATAACTCAAGCTTCGATGCTAGTAACTGAAGTAAGAGATGGAACCGAAGTAAACATAAAACTTTCAAGTTTGATTTGGTAAATTATATTATTATTTTTATTCAAAGAACCCTAAAATATCCAAATTAACCGAAATATATATATAATCAATTATCGGATTTCCAAATTTCTAATTAATAGTATTGTAATTTGAAACTCCGGATATTATTATAATATCCGAAGTACCCTAAAATATCCAAACTAACCGAATCGCACGCACATACGCACACACGCGCACACACGCACACGCACACGCACATGCATGTGCACGCGCATACACACACGCACATGCATGTGCACGCACACACGCACACATGCACACACACACACATGCACACACACACACACACACACACACACACACACACACACACACACACACACACACACACACACACACACAACTAGCGGATTTCCATATTTTTAATTATTAGCGGATTTCTAGATATTTTATTCTCTGTACTTATAAAAATTGTTAGAATTAATAACTCCCAAATATTTCTTTCTATTAGAAACTTCCAAATCTTAAAACTTTAGAAACATATCATGAATAATTTCGATTCAAATTATTTTGGGTCTTTTGCTGACTTATTACTCCATTCTTGACCAGAGAACTTTTTTTTTTCTTTTTTTTTTGCGTCTTCTCGAACTTGTTCCTCAGTGTTTCGAATCTCTATGATGTAGTATCAATCATTTCCTTCTTAATCTTTGTGTCTCTTCAAGCTTACCAATCATATCTTTACCGGAGCTAAGAGCCATACCTCAAGCTCACCAGTTTCCTAGCTTCACCATATCCACTCTCTGCACCAGCTCCAAACTCATCTTGTAAACAAAACTCTCTTATGCCGTTATGTAACCTTATCAGATCACCAAGTTCTTTTCTTGAGAATACCATCACCATCACGTAGAGGAAACTGGATATATATAGTTTATCAGGATTATTTTTGAACTCTTACTTCTTAAGGAACTCTTACACCAAGATTGGATTTGCAGCAACAACAATTCCAAGCAGCTGCGGCATCACTGCTAAAGGAATTTTTCTTGGTGGATTAAATCCTAGTTTGAGAGTTTCTTGTGTGAAATTGCGGAATATCAGAAAACATCCTCATCGTGAGATACACCTCAAGGTACATTTTTTTAATTTGTTGATGGAACCCAATCATCCGAACAAAAGTTTCTCATAACCATACTTAAATCTAAATCTACCTTTGCATACAATTTAACATAGAGCATTTTCAGCTGTAGAAATCCCGGAATTTCCCCTTTCAGAAGCTCAATCAACACTCAATGTAAGTTTCAGAGCTCTCACTCTCAAATTTGTGTGTTTGTATTTGGCTTACACAAAATATGAGTAATCCAACTTGAGAGGATCTCGTGTCAAAGGACCTTCAAACTCTGATCTCGCCTTATGTGCACGTTCAGAAAGAGGTTTAGTGACATGTATGTGAACACATTGAGGAGAGATTTAGTGGCTCGCGATATAATCAAAAGCCTTTTTATAACTATTTTTGTGAAGACACTTCAGTAGTGAGAGACATCCTATTGCTATGTATGAAAATTTACATAAACAATTTTGCCATCAAGATTAAACATAGTTAACAACCACCAGGAAATATGCAGATGTTAGAGTACTACATGGCTTAGAAGAATACCTTGTATCTATTTCTCCCCATGTATATCCTGAGAAGGATCCATCTTCATTCTGTAACCCAACAACATCAAATTTCGTATATAGGAAACCATAAAAAATATATATCATAAGCAGTTTGTAAAGCACTTTTTCTTTGCATTTTACCTAGTCAATCATTCACTAGTATAAAATTCCACATGAGTATTGGTGAAGAAGAAAAGTCAGTGACAAAGCAAACCGTAAGCAGTTTGCAGAACACTTTTTCTTTGCATTTTTAGTTAAGTATCTTACGATTATAAAATCTTTTTTGCATGCATATACTCTGAAGGTGAAAATTGTTTTCTTCCTCTGCCATTTATTCTATGGTACTAAGATAAATAACAATTTCAAAGTATAAGGAGACGTTCTAATGGAAAAATTAAAGACCAAACGGGCGAAACGGAGAACAAAAGAACAAAAAAAAAAAAAAAACCTTTGAACTCAAGTTGTCCTTCAACGAAGAAGTGTTTTCACAGCCATATGCTCTTCCTAGAGCCTAAACCCTTGTAGAAAGCAGCGTACTCCTCTAGATTCCATCCAGACTGGCTTATGCTTGCAGATTACAAAACCCAATCTAGATGTAATAGCTCTTCAATCTTTTTTTTAGCCTAGAGAGTCCTTGCTTTTATGGTCCTCAATCTCAAGAACTATACCACATACTGATTGGTAGTGACACTCTACCGAGAGTAAAGGGATTCAAGGCTCTAGAAAATGGCTTCCCCAATTTTCTAGAGAGGATCAAAATCAGAGGAATTGCATTAATCAATTCTACTAAGCAACTGATTTTTATGCTAATAGAAAAGGGTGTACTTGTACAAAGCAAGTAATCCATATAGCGGGACAATGTTCTAAAAGAGAATATGGAGCTTACCTGTAAAACCATTTTCACTGAGATCTAGCTCTTGGAATCAAAGACGAACACGAAGCGCAACGACAACACAAGCGAGTTCAAGCTTGCTTTTGAGAATTGCTTGGTAATGGTCATGAACAATCTCAACAGAAGGCGAAGGCGCACGATTTCAAATCTCAACGGAAGGCGAACACGTGAACAACAGTAGGTGGCCAAAAATTAATCAAACTCGTAAAAATTTGATGAACATCACAAAATACACATCAAAATCGCATCTCTTAAACCCAGAAAATAAAATTCTACAAATCTGAACCGATTTGAGAAATTGAGAAGATAGAACTGATTGAATTCGTGAAAGTAACAGATTTAATTCTTCGAGTTTGAGATTTTAAGATGCAAAAACCAAGATAATCGAGCATGAAGAAGAAGATCCATTCTCACAAGAATTATTTAGACGAATGTTTCCTTTTTTTTTTTTTTAACGTTGTATGTATTTCATAAAAAAAAACAGATTGTCGATTAAAGAGATTTCAAAATAAAACATAAGGATAACAAGGAAAGGGGTTACCAATAGGAAACACAAGAACATATAAGCCATAAAACACCAAACACTGGACTTTGGAGAGCAAAACGAGTAAACGAAGGGAGCGGGGCCCTCCAAATTACTCACAGTGTAGGGTAGCTTCGTCCAGTAGTTGTGATTGTAGCCAAGATGGGCATCCGTTGGCAATATATGATTGAAACCTGCTTTCAGTTGTGACGCTTGTAGCAATTAGGTGCGCTATTTGATTGGATGGCAGAGGTGCGTAAGAGATACACCACCATTGAAGGTTTAGAAGTGTTTGAATGCTGCCCAACAATTGTTGAAATCTCGGAAAGTCTCGTGTTCTGTCATAGCTTGTACAAGTTGGGAAGATGTGACTTCAAAAGAGACCCTCAGGTACCTTAAATTGCATACTCCTTCAACTGCCCAGAACAGGCTCCATAACTCTGCTTCAAAGCTTGATGAGACGAGAGAATAGGAACGGCGACTATGATGTTTGGCTCTACCCAGAGAATCTCTTGTGACCGAAGAGACCCCACAACTTCGTTAAGCATTGATCCATGAGGCTCCAACATTACACTTAAAGGACCCTGAAGATGGAGGAAGCCAGCTCGAGGGAGAAAGTACAGTTGTGGAGTTATGGTGTGCCTGAGCCTTCATCGTTCTCACTGTGTTGGCCTTCAACCAATCAGCAGCTTCTTCCTGCGCGTGTGTCCAAATATAATGTTCATCAAAGCGTGTAGTTTCAAAGACAAAGGCATTGTGTGCTTTCCAAATCCGCCATAAAACCCATAGGTTAGAGTGTCTAGTAGCTTCTGGCACATCAATATTTCAACTGCATTTAAGGAGATGATGTAAATTCAAGGAAAACAGAGCTGGCTGAAAAACCTCTTTCAGGGAGTGGTATGCCAACCAAAGACCACACATGTTGAGCAACTGGACAAGTGAATAACACATGACAGATTGATTCCTCACCACACCCACACGTTGGACATCGAGGGTCCAAAAGAATACCTCGGGATCTTAGTCGTGCTTTGACTGCAAGTGCACTAGATAGTGCTCGCCACAAGAAATGTTGAATCTTCGGAGTTGTTCTGAGCTTCTAAATTTTAGACCATAATGCCTTTTCCACAGGAGGCAGAGATGGGAATTGTTCCTGGTCAAATTCAGGATTCTCCTCCATGAATTTATAAGCGCTATTAGAAGAATAAAGACCATTTTTAGTGAAACCCCAAGCAAAAGCATCAGACGTATTGGGTAGGATTTTGATTTTAAGAACTTGCTCCGCATCTCTGGGAACAAACCATCGTTGCACCTTCTCACGGATACATTGCCCATGTTGAATAGAGTCAGAGACCATTAGGGAATCTACATGCTCAATCTGTGAATGACAAACAGGCGGACGAGGGACCGAACCCAAAATCTAATTCACAAACTATACATTAGTTGAAGAACCACCACCAATAGTTTTTAGAAGGCCTTTAGACATGACTTCTCTACCATGAAGAATATTTGTCCATGCGTATAAAGGGCTGGAACCAGTCTTGGCATTAAGAAAGGACCCTTGTGGGAAGTATCGACTCTTGAGTAATCGAGATAACAGAGATTCTGGATCATACCATATCCACCAAGCTTGTTTACCCAAGAGTGATTGATTGAAACGACCAACATCATGGAAGCCTAATCCTCCGTTTTCTTTTTTCCGACACATCTTCTTCCAAGCAACCCATGGGAATTTTCTCTTATCCGGATTGTTACTCCACTAAAAGGATCTCATAACACTAGTGAGGCGTTTACAGAGATCTTTTGAAAGCTGGAAACAAGACATAGCGTACACGGGTTACGCTAAAGCAATCGATTTAATCAGTATCACTTTTTACTCCCTGCGAGAGAGATTGTGCATACCAGCCATGGAGGTGGTGTTGGAGCTTCTTTTGAATGAAACTAAGAAGTTTCTTTTAGATCAACTAAAACATTCTGGGAGTCCAAGGTAGACACCTTCCCCACCTTCTTGTGAAATATCTAACACTATTTTGACATCAACTTTGTTGCTTTCAGAAACATTAGAACCAAAGATAATTGAGGACTTGGCTGGATTGATCAGCTGGCCTGAGGCACCCTCATATTCCTTTTGACAACATTTAATTTCAGTACTCTCCCCAATCGACGCCTTGCATAGTAGGAGGGTGTCGTCGGTAAACAACAGGTGGTGTACCGAGGGACCATGTGATTGAAATGAGACACCAATCAGTTTGCCTAGAGATTCCGAGTGGCTAAGCTTATGTACCAAAGCTTCTGCACATAGGATAAATAGAAATGGAGACAATGGATCTCCCTGGCGTAATCCTCGTTCTAGTTTGATAAATCCATGAGCTCGGCCATTCATAAGAACCGTGTATGTAACTAAAGTTACACATTCCATGATCCATCAAATCCATTCTTGTGCAAAGCCAAATCGTGACAGTAATTTCTCTAGGAAGGTCCATTCAACACGGTCGTAAGTCATGGACATATCTGTTTTGATAGCCATAAACTCTTCAGAGATTGATGAGTGATTTCTCAACGCATGAATCAACTCATGTGCAATAAGTATAATGTCCGAGATCAGACGACAAGATACAAACGCACCTTGCATATCCAAAACTAGAGCCAGGAGCACCACTTTGAGTTGTTGACAGAGAATCTTGGACATTATTTTATTGTGTACACATCATAAGCTAATCGGCCTTAGTTCTTTCATACACACCGGAGAAGATACTTTGGGCAACAAATAGATTTGTGTATGGTTCCAAGAGGGAGCCAACACATAAGAGGTGAAAAAGCTGTGAACCTTCTGAATGAGACTAGGGCCAATAATATGCCAAAACTGTTGATAAAAACAGCCTGTGAACCCGTCTGCTCCAGGTCAACTCGACCCCTTTATTGCGAAAACAACTCTCTTCATCAGTAACTACTGCTGTCAACATCTCATTCATTTGTTGTGTTACTCTGGTAGAGAAACCTTGGAAGAGAGACTCCATATTAGTCGGATTAGAGCTGCGGAAGAGATTAATGAAATAATTGACAACGATATTGCCTTTTGACCCCTAAGAAAATTGTTTTCTGTTTAGCTCATCCCTCAACATAAGAATCCAATTCTTGGCTTTCCTCCCTTTGACACAATTGTGAAAATATTTAGTATTTTTGTCTCCTTCCTTCAGCCATTGTTCTCTACTCTTTTGTTTCCGAAATCTCTCCTCCTCCAGATAAGCCTCCTCCAGTTGTGTCATTACACTTTTCATCAGAGATGGATTCGGCATAGGCTTATTCATCTCCAATTCCAGCTCTGTGTAATTCTTGAATCCTCGTTTTTGAATTACTAGGAAAGGATCGCTTCCAGCAAGCCAATTCTTTCCTACAACGTGCGATACGATCTTCAAAGGACTTTGAACTTTCGGTGTCGGTATCTCCCCAGCCTCTACAGACGATGTCGGCTATCTCTGGTTTATCGAGAAGCCGAGAGTCAAAATAAAACCTACCCCTTGTGGGTTCATCCTCTCTAGGCCCAAATTTCTGTAATATGGGCCGGTGGTCTGAGCCCCAAAAATCCAAATAGTCCATATGTGAACCAGGAAACAAAGTAAAACATTCATCGTTACCAAAATTGCGATCCAGACGATATTCAACGCATATCTTATCTCTCCAACCCTTTCATGAGAACCAATTCCCGGAGTTAGGCATATCTCTGATCTTGCAGTTCGAAGCCATGTTTCTAAAGTCCCAGAACGTTTTATCTTCACGCACCGGACCTCCCAATTTTTCCGTATTATCCATAAGCTCATTGAAATCTCCTAGTAGCAGCCATGGCTCATGAAGGGATTAGTTTTCTCCCAAAATATTTTCTGCATGCTCACAGGTCTCGCAGTAGTACTTAGGGATCGTATCCACAGACAGCAGAGTGTACACAGTAACACGTCCAACTTCACTCGAGCTAAGCAGCAGAATGAAATGGTTTTGGTTACGATCGATCGGTCGTATGAACTGATCAATCGTTTGAAACACCTTTCGGTCGATGGTAGATTATGCGGTCGATGGCAGATTATGCAGTCGATCGATCAATGCCTGAAATGACTAAAACAAAATAAACATGAGTAAATTCAATATTAAAAAGCGTTAGGAAGTCAGGTAATGCATCAGAGGATCACGGTGTGAATTATTCAGGGTAGTAATTATGTAAATCCTAATTTAGGCTATATAGTTGAAATTACTAATAACTAATTATCTTTATGGTCAGACTTAGCGAGTCTAGTTCAATTGGTATCCGAGTTAACTCTAACATATATCCTTTCAGAAAGAGAACCTATGGGCTGATCAACCAATCAATCTAGGCATTAAGTTCAAGAAATCAAATCCTTCTAAACTGTAAATAGTAAAGCTTTCACTATCAAGTTTTGGATCTCTTACTCTAAGTGGTGTATTAGTAGCAAATTTATCATAAGATTTACATTAAGTCCTGATATGAAAGAAAGCCTATAAACTACTCATTACATAATCCTATTGCATATCTACCAAACCATGATTCCTCCTAGCAAAACCCTATTACTACTTAAAATACTACTCAGACATAGCAAAAGTATACATGAACATAATGAAAATTGCTTGTATTAAAAGGGTTCAAAATAGCTTCTTTGGAAATGCAAATATTACAGACTTCTTCCTTGAAGCAATGATCAAAACAAATGAAAACAAAGAAACTGATAAAAACTGATAAACTATAAGCATGGACGCCTGAAAGCTTTAGAGAGATTTCTGGTGTTTCTCTCGGAATTCATTCTTCTGTATTTATTGGGGAGAGGGTCGAGTAGAGGGTCAAGAAGAATCAGGAGGAAGATTTGGATAGGAATCCAAATATTTGTGATTACCTCTCTGAATCGATCGTCGCCGTTATTGCAATCGATCTGTCAAATCCAGAAATGCATTTTCTGAATATTATGTATCTTCTGTGATTATCTCCAACATATACTGATATCTCTCCAAATGCAACGGTATATATCTGAACTTGTTCTCAAAGCTTTCTTGAATTATTGGGCCTTGATTGATCGGTGGGCCTCTGGTCCGATCGTTTGGGCCTTCATCTCATGTGGGTTTTTGGATACTCCTTCAATGATTTAGGCTTAACTTCTTACTCCTGAGAAATAATGACACGATTCCAAGCCTATGTGAAAGCTAACTCACGTGGCTTGATTGTCCTAACTCCTTACGTCATTCAAAAATGAACATCTCCTTCATCCAGGCCTGGACTTTCGATGTTGACTTGTTGGATTTGGTAGAAAATGCCCATTTGCAACCTAAAATACATTATTTTCACAAAAACACTTTGAAAACAGAAAAATGTGAAATCCGGTAGTTTATGTTTCAAATCAAATAGTTTCTATAATAAAAACACCGAAAAACAATATCGAAAAGTGGTAAAATATCATCACTATCAGCTCATCCCGAGAGAGACCAAGAAAACTCAATCTTTCCCACACCGCTTGCCTGCGTTCCCGGATAGGATCCCCGTAGACACATGACAAGAAAAAAAACTACAGAACCATCGTCACCTTTAAATCGCTAAGTCTCTTATCCTTCGACAAAAACATCAACTACATAACTATTCTTCCAAAAACCGCAAAGCCTCCACTAAGACCAAGAGGCTCTACTGTAACCAAATTATCGTAACCCATTCTTTGTTGTAACCCAAACATATACTCAAACTGACAAAAACAAAAAATCCGGAAAGATAGATTTTCTAATCTCCCTGAATCGCTGAACTGCCTCCTTGCTTCCAGCACCTTGGCAGTTCCAACTCATATGCTCATTGGGTACCGAGTTGCTTCAATACGGAAGCCACCACCTTATCAGTAATTTTTGGGGGATTTGGTCACTGGATACAGAGCTTCTATCTTTGCTTTAAGCTTGGGAATGGAGTCAATGATGATTGTATCGTGTGGTAAGTGCATAGCTGAATTGGCCGGTCTAAGTTTCTGTTGCCAAGATGGTGATCTACGCCTCTATTTTTTTCTTATCAGCACGATTCTCGGTAGAGCGAGTCTGTGAAGCAGAGCCCACTTCAAAGACCATCAGAACCGCCTGTTTATATGAAGAATAGCTCTCAGCTGATGTTCCTGGCTCCATATACATACTAGCGGGTATGACAGGATTATATCTTGTAATAGTATTTGGTCTCCTTGAAGGATGAGTGAGACGTGACGAAACATCAGTAAAGGAGAAGACATGGCCCTTCACTTTATCCAACTCATAAGTAAGTTTTGGAATGTGGTTGAGTGCAAGCTCTTTCTCCTCTTCAATTGACAGACGCACTCTTGTGATGCGTACAAGCCTCTCTGTTTCATCAGCATGCAATATATACTGCAATGCCATACGCTGATCAGAGGGAGAGAGTTCCAGAAATAGTGGAGGAAAACCCGGAGGACCGTCAAGGCTTCTGCTAGTACTAGCTGCCGGTTTTTTTGGAGTAGGGTTTGCTCAGAACCATACCCACCGAAGGAGACTGCTGTGCTAGTGCCGTCAATTTGAGATGTCCTCACAGAGGACATAAAGGTATTTTATGATCAACTCTGTGACAATATAAGCACTTCTTCCACAGTTTTTCATTAACGTATGAAATAGGGACTACCTCTCCAGACGGAAGATCAAGGTTCTTGGTATTGAAAGCTGGTTTCGCAATGTCGAAGGTGATGCGGACGCGTACGTACTCCGTAAGGTGTGATTTCGTAGGATCAAATACAATTTCCTCAACTTTACCAGCTCGTTTTCCTAGTTCGAACATCATCTCTGGTGAGAAATAATCCCGTGGTATGTCACCAAGCCTGATCCAAAGTTCACTTGGTAAGAAAATCTTCTGGAGGGTTTAGCGTCCATCGTTCAAGGAGCAGAATCCATTGGTTAAATGACCATGGCCTGTCATTCAGTACACTTGGAAGGTCTTATTCTCGCTGGAAAACAAATTGGAGTTTGTCCTTGGAAAGATTAATGCCCCGTACCCGTCCGATGAGCCTCCATATTCGTGGCATAGCCTCTATCATCTTGGCCATAGGCTGACATCAGGATTCGTAAGACGTTCCAGCAAACTCATTCCATTGTCTTCAAACACCCTGAGCTTGTTATCATGGGATCATCATCCTCTAGAGTTAGAGCATCGATGGCTAGCTTCAGGTGATCAGTGATATATCGTGGATTTTATGGTTTTTAGCCACAATATAAAGTGTTTTATCGAGTCTTTTTGGTATTTTTCTAGGCTTTATTAGTATTTACAGGTTATAGCATGCATTTGGTGAATTTGGAGCTTTCTAGAAGATTT